>VZRF01010836.1:1226859-1259559 GCA_013396875.1 Vireo altiloquus
GCCACCGCCGCCCGCAGGGGGGCAGCGGGGCGGGCGGAGCGAACCACTCGCAGCCGGGGCGGGGGGAGCCGCCTCGCCAGCCGCCCTCAGGGGGCGCTGCAGCCGAGGAGGGACAGCAGGCGGATGCCGGCGGCATGGAGGCGGCATGGAGGCGGCACGGAGCCGGCACGGAGCCGGCATGGAGGCGGCATGGAGGCGGCACGGAGGCGGCACGGAGCCGGCACGGAGCCGGCATGGAGGCGGCATGGAGGCGGCATGGAGGAGGCATGCAGGCGGGATGCCGGGGAGCGTGGCGGCCGGCAGGGTGTCAGGGCGGGAATCAGCCCTCCTGACCAGGCTGCGTCGAGAGGACCGCGAGCACTTCAGCCCCTTGAAGCGTCCACTTGATGCTTTCAGACCTCGTTCTGCAAGCAGCCCCTAAAGCCTCGCAGCAAACCGCACGGACGAGGACATGCTGCCTTGTAGCGAGGAGACAGTGCCGTGTCCTTTCACCCTCTGTATTGAGCTACATACTTGCTGATTTGCTACTAGCTTCATAAGATTACAAGAGAATTTGGTTATTAAAACCTTGAGATACAGTTTTTTTTATTCCTTCCAAGCTCCTGAAAACCAGTACACTGCACAAACAAATCCATTTATTAACAAAACCAAAGCTACCAAAATAAACCCAAAAGGCAACCAAAAGCACAAGTAACCCTCAATTTTTATATATATGGGGTGCAAAATGGAGAAACACTATTTGATATTCCTAGTCTATACTTTGCCCACTGTAGAGGAATTGGGTTTTCAGAAACACCCTCATCTTTTCTCCCTCCCCTTTGATCTGAATGGATCATGAGCAAATACAGCTGTTGAGTAAGGGTACAGCCAACCAGGAACACCTCCCAAGATTGCAATTCAAGCACCCCAAGATTTCTCCAGCAGACAAATCAGCAAAATTAATTTGAAATAAATCAGGTATAGAGATTTTGAGCCGCAGAACTGAGTCTCCAGCCTAGGTAGCATTTTGTAAACATAAAAGTACAAAGGCTCACCAATCTCAAGGAAGGTTCTTCCCATACACCTGCTTACTTGAGCTCCATGGGCTAACCTGGGAAGATTCTAAAAGACAAAAAATAATTCTGTACTGATTTGCACTTTCAAAAAATGTGAGAACGTGAAGATGTAAACCAGGAGATTGTATTTGACTACCTGAAAATGAAAAGGGATGCACAAAGCAGAGTGTGCTGGTTTGGGCTGGTAATTTTCTTCACAGTGCCTGGTACAGGGCTGCATTTTGGATTTGTGCCGAACACAGGTTGTTAATAAGAGATATTTTTGTTATTGCTCAGCAGGGCTCGCACAGAGCAAAGGCCCTTTCTGCTTTTCATGATGCCATGGTGGTGAGGAAGTTGGAGGTGCATGGGAAGCTGGGAGGAGACACAGCCAGGACAGGTGACCCCAACTGACCAAAGGGATATTCCAGATCATATGGCATCATGCCCAGTATGTAAAGGGGGGGCAGAAGGAGGAAGAGGAGGATGTTTGGAGCAATGGTGTTTGTCTTCCCAAGTAACAATTACATATGATAGAGTCCCGCTCTTCTGGCAATGGCTGAACACCTGCTCTTTCATGGGAAACAGTCAATTAAGTCCTTCTTTTGCTTTGCTTGTGTGCACAGCTTTTGCTTTCTCTATTAAACTGTCTTATCTCAACCCACAAGTTTTCTGGCTTTTCTGATTTTCTGAAAATCTTCTGATTCTCTCCCCAGTCCTCCTGGTGGGGAGTGAGGGAGTGATTGTGTGGGGCTTGGTTGGTGTCTGGGTTAAATCACAACACAGAGGCAAGGAAAATCACTGTTTTCACCAGTGCCATCCACAGCAATGTTATAGGCGGTACCTTGAGAATACCTCAAATTTACATGCAGTTTTTCTCTTCAAATTAAGGAGATGCAGCTCAAAATAAAGAATATAAAGCTAGAAGCTAAAATGCAGCTCTTCTGTTGACAGCCTTGTTGTTTAGCTAATCCCTCAAAAGAAGGGCCCAGCCTCCCTCTAATCCACCCAGCATTGATGAGCTCTTGAGCTCTGCTCATTACTTCCCACCTCATACCCTGCTGCAGTCTCCTATAAGCCTATTCCTTCTTCCTCTGTTTAGTAGATTCCAATTTAAATTTTATACTCCAGAGTAATGCAGACACTTCAGAATAGCCTGTGGTGTGGAGCCTTGCTAAATTGACCATCGCTTTCCTTTCCCATTGGGGCAGGGGATCATCAAGAACGTAGGGAGCAGCTAATGCTGGACAGTTCTCTGCTTTCCCCCATCCTGCTGCTCCCTTTGAGGTAATGCACATGTTCAACTGTTCCTGGTGTTTCTCCTATGGATACATTAGAAATAAGCAGCATAGCAGGAGTCAGGTAAGGTCCTACTGAAATCCACTTGACAGCCAGGAGCACACTGGACTCCTCTTTCGATTTTGGTGAGCCACAAAATGCAGAAAATGGAGTCGAGCACATGCAATAAAAGGGTTACTTCTGAATGTAGCTGTACAAGTGGAGGTGAGGTGTATATGCATAATGCATGGTCTTCCTGACGAACACTTAATCCATTTCAACTATTTGCCAGCTCTGGCACACAGCAAAGTGCATACCAAGCTACAAATCTCACACTAAAGGCCAAAAGAAACTGCCTGGGGTTGCACAGCTATTTCTTTCTCACCACTTCTTGCTTCTCCCCAATACATATACTCATCATTTCTTATCAGCTTTGAGCTTGTTGCAGCAAGAACTTATTCCACCCTCCTCGAGTCTCATGACAGCACATCAGAGAATGTCAAAATCCTGTATTAGGCTTTATTCTTTTATATAAACATTAACATTTCTCAAACAGATTAGTTAAAAATACAGATTTAAACAAGAATTTTTGCAATTGCAATGAGTTATAAAAAACAACAGATTATTTTACAGATTGTTACAAGTGCTTTACAAAGGTGCAGAGTGAAGGCCAGTGGCAGGGGACCAACCTCAAGTGCAAAATGGACACGATACCCTCACCACGGGCATAGCGCTCAGATACACAGCCAAAAAAACAACAAACAAACCAAAAAACAGACAAACAAAAAAAACCCGAGCCATGTGAACCTATGCTCTTGGGATGCTCACCAGGCAAGCAAACATAGAGCCCTATGACAGAGAAGACTCATGAGACCAAGCTACCAGGATACTTAAGGTTACATCTCTGAGATCAGCCATAAGATGTTTTTTCTTGGAAAATAAGGAACATGTTCTATAACAGTATATTTCCCTTCCGTCAGACAAAATATTGCTGTAAATCCTAGAATACTTATGGATGTGGATACTTAAAACTCGGGCAATAAATCCAGTGTGGATCTCACAATGCCCAAAGTGTGCCCAAAGGATACAAGACCCAAGTGTCCTTCTGAAGCAGTTGGCACTCCTCATACAGGAGGGACCTCCATATCCCATGATCATCACTGAAACCTTGAGCAAGTACCTTGGAAAGACTTTGGCGAAAGGAAGACGATGCAAGTGGATCTGATTACACCCAATATTCCTGCAGCCCGTGATCTGACAGTTGTACAGCCCACAGCTTATGCAATGCCCACTTATTTCACTAAATGCAGTGTGTCCTCTCTACTTGGTCGATACCTCTTCACACCCACCTTGGAACACATACCACATGCTCCAGATTCTTGGAAGTTTTTGAGATCCTTCCACCACACCTACCTTACCTAGGTACCAGTCTTCCCCACCTATCTTTCTTCTATTCCACCCCTAAAGATAAAATCTATGCCCTGATTTGTTTTGAACTGAAGTTGTCCAGCTGTTAGCAAATCAAAGGTAAATTGAGCTGTCTGAGAACCACCATGAGATAAAACCGTGATGCATTACCTTAAAAAAATCCACTACTTTATGCCTGACATCTTTATGATACACAATGTTCCCTACCCAGAGGACCTCCTTGTTAGACAAAGGGTACTATACTTTACAGGAATCCTTTTTCCAAAGGAGGGCCAGAATAAAGGGCAGCTCTAGAGATGAAGTCTCATAATAAAGAAATAAAAGCTACTTCTCTTGGAATCATTGTAAAGGGCAGCACATTCAAGAGATTTTATTCATAGGAAACCCAGTGAAACCCCTAGAACATCCACACTGACTTCCCTGAGCTCCTCAGATCCAGGTACACTGGGGACCCTGCAGAAGCCTTTTGAGCTGGGTTACTCTCAACAGAGAGCTTTTGGCAAGTTCCTGCAAATTCATTTTCATAATCAGCGAGAAGAAGATCAATGGGCAAACTCTCAGCATATGCTTAGAGAAGAGAAAGACTGAAGGAAAAGGAGTTGGGGGGCAGAGGGAAAGGTCTTCATTTCTACCATTTTTGAATGTTTCATGTTATTCCTTTGGGGCAGGGGCACTACATCGAAACCAACCCCTCCATCTGATCTACCCCAGCTGCCTCCTGCATAGTCTCATGACAACACTGAAACCCCAGGCTCATCACTCCCTGCATGCCCAGCCCAGAGTTCAGTGCTTTGGAGAGGGGAGGCTGGCTTCTCGTTAGCAAAGACTGGGAGATGGCATTATGTCAGCATGTCAGCGCCCTGGGAGCATGCAGTCACTCATGCACATCCCAGATTTCTGAGAGCAGCGGCGGGAGTTTCTTGTCCTGCAGCCGAAGGGCAAACACCTGTTCAGAGTGGACACTGCTCAGTGTCCGAAGACTGACCAGCTTCATTAACATCCGTGGAAACATCAAGCGGTCCTGCAGGGGCAAACAGACAGCTGTCAGTAAATTCACCTAAAACTTTGTTTAGAAAAAAAAAATTACCAAAACTGATGATGTACTGTAGCCACAATTCTGACTTCCTCTAGAACCAGCATTCTCCAGGAGGACGCAGTGTGAAAGAACACAAGCAGCACATCATGCCTCAAAACTCCAGACCTTCCATGCTGGCTGAACTATGGAACACGATACAGGGCAGCAGATTGTGACAGCTCACAAATCCTGCATTTACAGCTGCTATCAAAGAGCCCAGAAGGGACAAGCATGACAGTACAGGCAGCGAGAGACCAGTTACAGACAGTACTGCAGGAACTCTGCCTGCATAAACACAAAATCCACTTGTATCATGACTGGAGATGTTCTGGTCAGGCACTTACATTTGGTCTGTTGATGCAAATGTAAGAATGAAGCGCTTCCACGTAAGTGTGCTGCAGCCTCTCCACCAGGGACTGGTCCTGCACATTCGGTCGGTCTGCCAAAAAGCAGGTTAGAAGTAAGCAGATTAGACGTAGGCAGATTGCCATGGGCAGCTTCGCTGGATTTAACATCTCTGTCTAACCCCACTTCTTCATGTGGTCTCTTCCCAAAACTTCATCTCACATTCACCCAGCACAGCTGGGAGATATATCCATGACACTGTAGCAGCTATGTCAGTTGCCTGTAATTGTTCTTTCTCAGTGATTTCTATTGCACATGGGGAGTCTCCTACTCCTATAGAGGTGGGAGGTTAGAGAGATCAAACACACTTATATAGTGCTGTTTGGGCTCACATTCCTGTCCCAGAAAAAATGAGAAGCTGCCTATTTGAGAGCAAATGGGTAAGTCTCTCCAGTAGCTGAGCCAGTTAGAAAACAGGAGCAAAGAAAAACAATCATTAATCGGATCACAAGACAGAAGAGTAGAGATGGCTTCTTGGCAAAGCCCTGTCCTGGCCTGGAGCGATACTGCCTCTTGTCCAGAGTATGTTTGCTTGCCCACTAGATGTCACTCATGCTGTGGGACCTGCATTATACCAGAGAGGTGCCAAGGATATCAAGGGGGCAATAAAATAGCAATTTCTAAATGAGGAAGATAAATACTGGCTCATTTTTCTACACAGTTCTCCAGCAGTGAGGAATTCGATTTCCTCCAGAAGTGGCACTAGAACATTCAGAGTATAATAAATAATATGCTCCCTTTATCACTAAACTCTATACATGCTCTATTACTCCTTTTCTGCTTGTAATGTTCCTTCACTCTACTTTCTTTGCCCTCTGACTCACTGCAGCAACTCTTCAGATCTTCCTGGCTTTTTACCTGCAGAGAAAATGTTGATGGCAATTAAAAGTGCATATTCAGCATCATTAAGCTGTAGTTCATTCATTCCCTTTGAGAACTCAAAGATGGGGTTAATGAACTCAAACTGCAGACCTGCAACAAACAGAAGAGAACAAGGTAACAGTAACAATTGCCTCCCCTCTCTCCCCCTCCCTTTCACAGAAAATGCTGCCAGAAATCCACTGCAATACACCACAGAGTGGGGAGGACAGACAGGCAGGGAAAAACCCTTACATTATGCTCCAGTGAATCTTTCCTTTACGTTCCACTACTGGTGAGCACCAGTAACAGTGGCTGAAGAGGCAGGTTCTAACAGTAAAATGACACTATTTCTGAGTTTTCCTAAAGCCTTAAATGCCCCACAGCACATTACTGGGCAACAGCTAAAGGAACACAAAATCAGCTAACAGATAAGCCCATCAAAATGTCAGAAGGTCACAAGTACAACATCTATACTGTCCACTCTCACAGCATCACCTCCTTCACACCCAGTAGCCTTCATACTTTCAAAGAAAGCTTTAATTGCATGCTTCAGGTTCATCTGAAGTATGAAAATATGGTTCCAAGAACTCTGAACTATGCCATTTCCTTCAGCTCAAAGAACTGGGAGACCTGAGGCAGGTCCTGACCTAGGCTTCCAATCACCTCATTTGATAAATGCAGTTAAGACAGAAATGCACTGATATTTATTGTCATAACAGAGACCACCGAGAAATCAGGTCTCTTTGTGCTATGCAATCATGCTGAAAACTTCAGGCCTTTCCTCCAAAATAGCATCGAAGTTTCTAATTTCCTGCATTACAACTACATCAGAGAAGGAGAACAAAATGGAAGGAGTCTTTCTCTCTCTCTGCTTTTTCCCTTTCTAATAACCTGAAGAAAAGGCTACCAGGAAAAGTGTCAAAAAGAAAAGTTACATATAAAAGCCATCTCTAGTATAAATAGTTAAATAGCTACTCAATGAATAAAATAAAAAAAAAGCCGAAGCACAGCTAATGTCTTGTTTTCAGAAATGCTGAAGATACAAACTTCTTGTTACTTCATCTGAATTTATAGACACTCTTAGGTCCTGGAAAAATAGACTTCAGAGATCACAACACCAAAGGCTACATATGGCTCATATATTAGGATGAGAAAATGTTCAAAGCAGTCTGTGGGGATCCTCAGCGCACAGTACAGACGATGTATGAACTGAAATCACAGTAATGTCATCACTCCAAGCATCCATCCAGATTAGTAAGTGATGCACTTGCAAAGGAGAGAAGACTGTGGTTTGAACTGATATGATCTGACACAGCTCTACCACCACGTCACATCTCTACAAGCAAGGAAGTTCACACCAACTGCTAGTCCTAGGTGGACATCTGCAGCAATATTTTCATGCTTTAAGAGTCCAGATTTTCCCAAGCAAATTGACACCTAGAAAAAGACATGAACTGAGCTAGTACCATATGTTAAAAGCAAAAAAAATGGTTTGTGGGGCTATTGGCTTGGTCCTGTTCTAAACCTCTTACCTGACCCCACATACTATTTCCAGCCACCCACACTAAAAAGCAAAATATGTAAAACACAATACACTAGGGAGGAAGTAACACCTGTCTAATGCACCACCTGCTTTGGCGAAGTCATCCCGATTATAGCTCAGGTCCTTAAGAAAGGTGATGCTCTCAATCTCTGGATTGTAGCGCCGAGATGTCTCCAACAACATCACCTGAAGACAGAAAGAGATATACCTGACTTGAAAGCAGGAAGAAATGCTACAACATCAATAATTTGCTGACTGTTGAAGCATCTTTGAAAAAAAAACAAACAAAACCACTCCAGTTTCTCTCAGAGTGCTTAAAAATTCCAGGGTAAAGTCTGCTGCCATCCTTTGTGGTGTCTGCTTCTGGGAAATGGGAAATTCCTGCTTACCACTACCAAGGCACTTGCCTCATTCTTTTCCCATATAGCCAGCCACTGCAGTATATAACCAGGCATCTTGCCAATATAACCTTGCACTGCAGTAATGGTCCCATAGCTGAGGTGCTTCAGTCTGCCATCCTCAAAAAAGAGATGGAACTAGTTCTCTAGGTGGGTAACTCCAAATTCTTTCATCTCGGCTACTATGTACTGTGGTAGAGCCAAACCCTCACCTCTATGGTAGATGTCTTCAGTAAAGCGATCTGATCTTCCCTGGTGAGCTCCAGGAAGCCAGGTAATTGCTTGGCAAAGTCCACGATCTCTTGCACAGAGATAATTGCAAGTTCTGTAAAGTGAGCAAAACGCTGCTGCCTTGCTTCGCGGTTATTTGGATCAGGAATCTGGGGCCATGGCTGTGGGAATGGAAAGAGTCAGCATATATTTGTGAAAGATAGAGACAAAGATGAAAGATAAGATTAAGAGAATGAGGAAAGAAAATCACAACTTCAGAACATGATCCTTTGTTATTCTTTACAGAGCTTTAGCCCACAGATGCAAAGCCTAAAGTAACTCTGTTCTCCCAAATATTTTACCTAAAACACAACTCCCCAAACTTCACTTTTTCTTATTTTGGGTACACTGGTAGAGTTTTTACCGTCACTTTGAGCCTGTCTGTGAAGGAGCGCTGGTTGCACTGCTGCTGAGCAGCCACAAGCTTTTTTATCATGCTCAGCTGTTCCGGCGTCAGTTTGTGGGAAGGGCTTGGCGGATTTGGAGGGTTTGGACGCACCACAACTGTCCGAGCCTGATCGTCTTCCTGCTTCTTCAGTTTCTTCAGTCGGATCTGTTCTTCAGACAGAACATCTAAAGCAGGAATTGCCCATGATCAGTCATAGGAACACAATGGAAAACCACACTAAACACAGGGTAATGTGCTGTGGATGGAGAGGCAGAGATCACAGGTGCCTGTACCAGGCATTAGCAGAGTGTACACAACACTGCCGACGGTGACACTTGTTTCTCCATTCCCTACTTCAAGTTGATTCATTGCCTTTCTTCTAATCATACTGCCATGTGAAGTGTTCACAAAACGCAGAGGCAGATCTCAGAAAAACAGCACTAACTTTCCCCATAAAGCAATTTCCTAAAATGTCATGTTACAACAGGTACTCCCTTTACACGCCATGATGTGTCCACCGTATTTTATATTATCCTACTGTTATGTCTTTTTTCAATATTTTTAATTTAACAGCTTGTGTCATTTCACCCTCTTCAAAAGTCAGACTCAGTCCCAGATGGAGTTTGAGAGTGAAAGGATAATTTGCTATAGAGGCCATTTGCAGCAAACTCTAGAGCAGTAACATACCCCAAGACGAATAGTGGAAGAATAGCTTTACATAAAATGTACTGAGGACCAACCACAGGTCCTTCAGGAACAGGGTTAGAAGTGTCTCCTTCAGTAGTTAAGTCAAAGAAGAGATGTTATTTGGATGTAACATTATAAGGAGCAGAACAACTCAAAGGCATCTGCTCTACTGATGAGGTCCCTCTGTCAGAGAAAGGGAAGCACATCTTTTCTCACTGGCTTGCCAAGCTGTGAAGAGGGCTTTAAACTAAAGCTGCCTAGGGACAGGAACCTCAATCCATTCCTCTCCTACCAGTTTGACGCCAGAGCCAGCAGGAGATGCCCACAGCCTGGAGAGGGTATGCAGGTCAGCAAGAGAGCACCTGAAGAGCAGCACAATGGAATTCCTGGTTCATCGGGAGCCCAACTTAAAAGCCTCTATGCAAATGCACATAGCATAGGGAACAAACAAGAGGAGTTAGAGACATGCATACATCTGCAGGGCTGTGATCATACTGGCATCACAGAGACATGGTGAAATGAACCCTGTAACTGGGGTGTTGGAATGGAAGGATACAGGCTCTTCAGAAAGGATGGGCAAGGGAAACTAGGAGGTGGTGTCACTCTCCAAGTCAATGACCAGCTGGAGTGCATGCAGCTCTGCCTGGGGATGGATGAGGAGCTAACCAAGAGCTTATAATCCAGGATTAAAGGGAGGGGAGGGACAGGTGACATAGAGGGGGTCTGTTACAAGCCACCCGATAAGAAGACCAAGCAGAGGAGGCCTTCTATTGACAGACAAGAGCAGCTTTACATTCACATGCCCTGATCCTTATGGGAGATTTCAACCATTCCAGTACCTGTAGAAGGGACAACACAGCAGGGAATAAGCAGTCCAGGAGGCTCCTGGAAATGTGTTGATGATAACTGTCTTCCGCAAGTGACAGAGGAACCAACAAGGAGAGCTGCTATGCCAGATCTTGCTATCATCAACAGGGGAGGATCTGGTGGGGAAGGTTAAGCTCAAGGGCAGCCTGGGCTGCAGTGACCATGAAATGGTGAATTTCAAGATCTTTAGAGCAGGAGGGAGGGTGCAAAGCAAGTCCACTGGCCTGGACATCAGGAGAGCCGACTCTGGCCTCTTAAGGGATCTGCTCAGTAGAATACTATCAGATAAAGTGATGGAGGGAAGAGGGGACCAAAAAAGATGGTTAGTATTCAAGGATCACCTCCTCCAAGCTCATGAGTAACGCAATCTTGCCTCTAAATTGGCATAGCATGGATTTGACAGAAGGATCACTTGGAGCATAAAAAATTGGTTGGATGGTCACTGTCAAACAGTTATGGCCCATGGCTCAGTGTCCAGGTGGAGACCAGTGGTAAGTGGTGTTCCCCAGGGGTTGGTATTGGGACCAGCACTGTTGAACACCACTGTCGGTGACACAGACAGTGGGACTGAGCACACCCCCAGCAAGGCTGCTGACAGCACCAAGCTGTGTGCTGTGATTGACACGCTGCAGGGAAGAAAAGCAGAAAAAAAACTAATTGGAAAAAAACCCCTCTGTATCTTCAGGAATAAAGATAAATAAACACAGTTTGACTTTACAAACAAGACTTTAAAAGTGCTGAAAGATTTTTTGGCCTTTTTTTTAATGCACAGATAACAGAAAACAGAGGAGATTGTAATGAGGTGGGGGTTAGTCTCTTCTGCCATACAGTGAGAGAACAAGAAGAAATGGCCTTAAACTGAGATAGGAGAGATTCACATCATTAAAAAAGGTTTTTCCTTGTTAGGCCATGAATTGGAACAAGCTGCCCACTAAGGTGGGCATCCCTGGAGGTGTTTAAGAGGCATCTGGATCTGTGAGGGGTGATATGGTTTAGTGGTTTAAGGGTTACAATGGTATTGCTGGGTAGACATCTGGACTTGATGATCTTAAAAGATCTCTTCCAACCTTGATGATTCTATGATTCTACAGCTGCTACACAGAAAAGCAGGCCCTAAAACTGAACAAGTATATAACTGCACTTCTTAAAAGAATCATGTTAAACCAAGACAAGAACTGGAGAGCTACTGTAAGACAGCATTCTTGGGATTGGAAGGATGGACAAAGAACATAACACAGTCAAGTTGAGAGTAACCAACTTACAAGAGGGAAGATATGTGCACAGGTATATGCACCATGCACAAAATTTACAATTCTAAACAGCAAAGGCATTCAATACAATTACCAAAATAAGGGGGATTTGTAAGACTAGAGAATGGTACTTACAGTGTTAGTTTAAGGAGGGAAGTAATTGACCCAAATTACTACAGTCCCTCATCTTGGGACTCAGATGCAAAAAAAAAAATTCATCTGGTAAAATACTATTTGGATGTTAATGAATCTTGAAAACTGGCTATGTGCAAGCTCCTACGCCATGCTAAATTCAAAGCAATCTAACTTACTTGGTTTGCCAGGAAGGAATTATTTAACCTCATGGTTCACACTGGCTTAAGAACAATAAACTGGCCATGAATAACTTCAGTCTGGGAATTAGAGGAATGTTTCCAGCAATTACTAGGGCAGAAGTTCTGGAATGACCTTCCAAGTGAAACAGCTGGAGGAAAAAGCTCTCAGTTTCTGTCAAAACTAACAAGACAAATTTGCAGTGGGGATTACAGCGCCGACAAGAATTGCCAAGTTCTTGATAATAACACCAAGATTCCTTCTGACCTAATTTTCCTGAGCTGTCTTCAACACAAAGCAATGACTAAATGCAGAAACCCACTGAGGGTCTCTTTATCTACCTACAACAAAAGAGAAGCAAAGTGAACAAGTGGTCTTACTGCATTGCTTTTCAAATACATCTGTTTTGTTGCTCTTGAGAACATGGCAATAGGGTAAAGACAGCATACGTAATGCTGACACAAACCAGTGAGACAAAGATACTGATGTGCTGTGTTTCATGCTGAAAAACTCCACAGCATGTCTCCTAGCTCACTGAGACTTACTTTTTGCAGAATTATAAAATGTTTCTGAAATACCCACTGTTCCTAGCTGTTCTGGGTGCTGGATGTCACAAAAGAAGACTTCATACAGATCTAACATTAATTGAGCATTCAATCAGTCAGTCTTGACAAGCAAAGGTGGTAAAACCTGGATGCCTTGGCCAAGGAGAGCTGTTCCTGATACACGAGCAGAAATACTGGTGAATATTCAGAAACAGCAGCCTTATGACTTGTGTGAGAAAAATAGCGGAGTTCACTAAAGGGAGCAATGAGATCAGCTCATGCACAAACACAGCTGCAGTACTGTGGTGCTGCCCTTGACCTCTTTTGCAAGCTCACAGTAGGAAGTGAAGAAAAGTGCCTGTTGTTCAAGGAGCATGGTGACCAATCTTACGGTCCTGATCACAAGCCTGACTTTACTGACACACTTTACAGCATCCTGAAGAACATGTGAGTCTTTCCTCTGCTGGCATATTCCACGAGTTCTTACAAGGAATAAAGCAGGGCTGGGGCTCTCAGCACACCAGTGGTGTTCCACTAATAGCCTCACCTCCCCGCGTGATCCCTGCTGAGCTCTCAGTGACTTCCCACGCACATTCCAACACACAGCCTGCGTGGCTTCCACGTCTCCCCTCTCCAAGCACTCGCGCTGCCCCGTGCCTTACAGCCATCGTCCCCACAGCCCTCCCGTCCCAGCGCCAGCACCCCGTGCCTGCACTCACACTGCTCCCGCATGCCGGCCTCCTGGCACTTGCGCAGCCGGCACTCCTGGCACTTGCGGCGCATGTACATGTCCATCTCGCACTTGCCGCCGTTCTTGCAGACGTACTGCGCGCCCTTGATGACGCTGCGGCGGAAGAAGCCCTTGCAGCCTTCGCAGCTCAGCACGTTGTAGTGGAAGCCAGAGGCCTTGTCCCCGCACACGCTGCACACTTCATTTCCCAGCATCTTAGGGGCTGGGCCCTTCTTCCGCTTCAAGGGGGGATTTTCTACTGAAACGAACGGTAGCAAGGAAAAAACCAAAAGAAAAGACCCACGGACATGAAGGAAGGGTGGTGTTTGCAGTCAACTGCCCCATTCCTGACAATAACCAACATCCCCACTCAAACCCACTATCTCCCAAGCACACGGATGAAAAGATCAAGTCTGCCTTTTCACACACACCTTCTGGGCACGTGAGTCTTCTGCAACAAATTTACTGACATAATCCACAAGGTTTCACCTCAACTGCATAAGCAAATACAACTTCACATTTGTTTCCTTCCAAAACTGAGTGAAAGAGCCTAAACACGCTCAGGTCAAGTGCTCTTCTGCTCTTTCCAATTACAGTTAAGTTACCAATGTGAGACCAATCTACAAAAAAGTTGAGCTGAAATCCAAGATTGAACAGAAAGTAAATTGCTTCAGAACTCTCCCCCAGTTCTCTTACTTCTATTCTCTGCCATACTCATGCACAAGAATAAGGAAAAACGTTTCCTCAATTCAATACTGACAGAAAGCCAGTGCTGAAACTGTGACCCTACAGAAACTAGACTGAGCAGACAACCCCTGTTACTGGAACATTGGGGGAAACTGTCGAAACAGAAGACAGCAGTTTGTGGAGTTAGAGGCAATAAGCAGACAGGCAGTACACTTCACTAGCTCTGTGAGCCTTTGGAACCCTGAAGCCATCCTTTCCTCCTCAAGAACACTTATCACTCCTAAAACTGAAACACTCTCATACTGACAGTTCATTTACTAAAGCTTGTTGTTCTGTCTCAAACATGGGGCCTTCACTACCGCTTCACATTTCAGATGGTCTTGCGCAGCAGCTCCCAATTTTTCCTACATCATTCTGACAGATCTTAATCTTATCAGCGGCTCTGCATTCTGAAAACATCTTAGGTCTGCTCCAACACAACTCATCTTAAGCATTCCAGCCAAACGCTTGCCAATACTGTATGTGCATTCCCTCCCTATTACCCCTCTCTTCCATCCATTTAATTCTAGCTGTGTTGAGATCTGATATTCTACATAGCTCATGGTGCAGGTATTTTTCTGTATGTGAGATATTATAAATTCTTGTATGGCAGCTGTTATAAAGATTACAACCACCATGTCTTGCTAAGTCTCCAGATTATGTTTAATTTTGCCTAGAAAGCCTTTACACTGGAGTTAATGCTTAGTTTGAAGGACAAGGCTTTCTTGATCAGCATCAGGATTAAAGTCGCATGTCTCATTTTTGTACTTACTGTTCCAATACTTCTATCCTTACTTGTGTTTACATTTACTATTCTGCTCAAGTTCCTGAAATAAACAGTTTTAGGTCAGTCTCAGAAATTATTGTTGGTGTTCCTCACTACAAGTTTTCAGCCATAAGTATCTTGGTGTTGATTTTCAATCCCACTGACTTTACAGAGGCCTGGAGGTCATTCATTTCGGCCTGCACTTCTCATTGCAGGTTGGACAGCAAGAAAATGTCATCAGAAAGGCTAAATTTCTGATATTCTCCCCTCTTGTTCAACTATATTTCTCTTCACACAATGTATTACCAAGTAGAGATTATGCAATGCCTACAGTTATTTCAGATTACTTAGTATAAACACATGTAATGGCAGACTAACTGGTATAACAACTTCCCTGAAGCCTCAAGTGATGTTCATATGCTTCTGAGGAACAACAGAGTAATCCAACAATGTCCACAGATAAATCTGTCCATCTTTTGGATTTCTTAGCTGTCTTTAAGACATTACGTAAACATCTTATTACCTTTTCTATGACCGTCTTATTGAGACAGATAGGCTTATTCTTTATCTATGCAAACTACTTTCCATCTCTGAATGTGAAGAATTTTAGTTAGATGACTATTGTTATTTTCTGTAGTCAAAGATAACATAGAAATAATGTAAGATGCATAAAGCATGAATGCCACCTCTGAACCTTTAGCTCCATTAGGGTCCTCCTTCCTTGGTAGATAGCCTATTTAATAAACATTTTCCACATTCTGTGGCTTCTTTCCTTACATTTTCATAAGGAACCCACCTACCAATTGCTTTCTTTTCAAGCCCTCAAATCCATTTTAAGGACTTTTTTTGGGTTATATCAACTTTTAACTATTCTCTTTGTTTCTACTCTACCAATGACTCCTCGTTCAATGTTCGGATTACTTCTCTGTTTTATATCAAGATTGTTTATTGCCTCACTGCTGAGCAAATACATTAATTTTTCATTAAGATGATGACTGTATGCACTTGTGTTTTCCTTTTTTTCCTGTTACCTGTCCAGAGATGTTATACTATCTTCTTACAGTTTGAAAGTGTAGGATTGTGGCCATAATCTGCAGCTTTAACCACAAAATCTCAGTTCTATGTCTGATATTCTTCATCCTCATTTAATATAAGAAATACACAGAGAAACTCCGACTATCTTCCCATTATATGAATCTGCAAAACCCTATAATTTCTTTGTACCACCTACCCTTGTTGGATTCTTACCTGTAGTAAAGACCTATTGTTCAGCAGCTTTTGATAAGGCTAAAAAAAAGAATTAATTTCACATATCTAGCCTCTGGAAGGTCAAATAAGCAAAATATTGACCACATTTATCAATCAGATGAACCCAGTCTTCAGCTATCAATAACTGACTCTATTCTTAGACATCATATCTGAGTGCTTCAAACACAGTACAACTTGTCCTAAAATTTTGCCAAGTATCAATTCTGCTCGCGGTTGAAAGAATGGATAGCCTTTATCTTGCACGAGATTTAGTAAGAATTTTTGCATACCTGCATGCTCAGGGGGGTTCTCTGAGCCAGAGAAGAGCGGAAGCCCTTCCTCCTCCATCTCAAATACACTTGCCACCCTCTTCCCATGATCCTGTGTGCTGAGTTGAGTGGGACCCATGGAGGCCACACAGGAAGGGCTCGCTATAATCTCATCGCTGCAGCATTGTTTCTGCCAAGCAAGGGGCCACAAGCGTCTATCTTCAAAGGCCTTAGTTTTTCTCTTCTACTGAAAGTCAGGAAGTACCTGTGGAAAAAACAAACAGATGCAAAAGAGGCAAGAGTTCAACTATTGAAACTAATAATTTCCAAAATCTGTTACAAGTTGTATCACAAGCAAGCTTCAAGATTTCATTTCCACAATTAGCTTTGTTTCATCAATGTTTATACTCTCGAAACACATTATTTTAACAAACTGTAGTAAAAGGTACAAGACTAGCATATCCAGGTGCAAAACTATTCTTTGATTGCCAACAGTTTTAACAAAGCAGGACAAGTCTTTATTACTGCTAACACTACCAGTGCATTTCATCCCTGATCTCTCCAAGTGGGTAAGAGGGAAATTCCTGGCATTATAACCAGCGGCCTTTGTTAAAGCTCCCAGTAACAAATAGCTCAGTGCTGCCAGCTGCCCTGAATTTTGGTGTGTGTATTGCAGAGCATACTGAAAATTGGAAAAGAGATTTTTCACACAATTATTTAGCAGACTACAAAATATCAGATTTCCCTCTTACTATCAGTAGCCAAAGACTGTGACAAAGGTCGATGATGCAGCAAAACTAAGGAAGACAAATCCTCCTCTCACCTACAGTAAGAAATTGAAAGCCAACATCCCATAGGTAATGGGAAATGGCAATGATGCCATTCTCAGGAAATGGATTCACCACCAACCTTCTGAGGATACCCTTTTTTGGAACCTAGAAACCATACTGAAAAGCATCTTCATTATACAACCCTGAGTCCGCTGCGGAACCTGAAACTGGAAAGCAAATCCAACCACTTTCTCCAAAAAGCCGCACCTGCACAGAAAAAGACCCAACTTGTTTGATCACACAGATTCAGTGAAACTGATGCAAATTGTTAACGTAAACACTCCCAATCTGATTGAACATCAGTTGATATTAACTCAGTGATTAACCAATGCAAGCTGAAGAGATTAACTGATTTAAAAAGCAACTACGTGAAAGGCCTGTACCAGTCAGAGTGATTGAGTTCAGGACTGGAAGCCTATCAGTCCCTTAAAGACAGGAGGTGACAGAAAGCTCTGAAGCCCAGATACAAGAGCATCAGACAAGCAGGGGCATGCCCCACACGCTGTAGTGCTGACCATGAAGAGGCAGAGGACCACTGTCCCCGGACCTTTCTTTCCTCCTGGATATTTGGACCAGACCACACAACTTTTCTTAGAATGTCAGAAACAAAGATGAAAGCAATGCTTCCACAAACGAACCCCCTCCCAGTACTCTGGAACAGGCATCAAGTATAAAAGCAAGTCACACTGTCAGGTCTGCTGAGCTCCTGTCATCTCCAATTACACTGTGGATGCAGGTGTTAAAACCCACAGGGCACATTAATTCACGTGACCTTTGTAAACACAGTCTCAGACTGCACTAGGAATTGAGAGCCCCTTCCCTGGGGAGCTAGAGAAACAGGCTATCTCGGATAAAAGCACGGATATATGTATATATGAAAGTATATATGAAATTTAAAGCTACAGACAGAAAGAAGTCCTACTATGGGAGACTACAATCTAACCAACTGATTTGCAACCAATTCAAAGAAACTCATGGTCCTCAAAGGAACAATGTGGCTACCACAACCAACTTTTTTAAAAAAAGTTTCCCCAGGAAATCTTGAGGAATCTGAAAACCTTGTGGAAGCAGCATAGAGGATCAGATGGAGACAGGAACTTTAGTGTAACACATCCAAACCCAACTTGTATTCCTAGTCCTACGTAAGATCCTCACTGATGCTGATACAGATGTCTCAGGACATGTTTGAGCATGAAACAAGAAAGTTAAGCGTAAGCCTCGGCATCTCCACATTCCTTTAAACCACATAAAAAACTCACTCAAAGATTAATTATTGTGCAGAATGAATCACCAGCAGTACTACTGCAGCAATTTTTCAAAGGAAGAGTTTGATCTCCCAGCTCAGGGACTGAGTGACAGTGCTCAGTCCCAGGCCTTCAGTTCAGTGATCACTCTTAGTGCATCCCAGCCACAACTGAAACTTATTCCAGAAAACAAGAGGAGGGTACAGTCTGATGGGATTTCAAAACTGTGTGTGATCTGCACAATGACTGACATTGCAAGAGTGAAACTTGCTGTAAGCAAGACACCTGGAGCCCAAAGGGGGGTGTCTGAGAGACAGCAAGCTACCAAGAGGGAGGGGAATATAAATCCATGTGCACCTCCAGGACATTGCAACAGATAAGCCACTATCTGTGCTGTAGAACTACTCAATGTGTTCCTGCTTTGTGTACCAGCCTTGAAATCAGATTGACAAGGTTACTTGTCTTCTCTACTAAACAGAGCTTTTTTTTTTTTTTGGCAGGTGCAATAACAGTTGCAGGCTGTGGAAAAGTGACCTAATCATGAACAGCAGCACTCTGGTGCTAGGTAAAGAAGCCTAAAGAGCATTTTCCTCACACACACACAAGTGAGAGGCTGCATGACTAGGCCTAAGACTTAGTTTTGACAGAAATGCATGAGGATTGTTTTCACATGACTAAAAATCTTTTCTAGTTTTGTACTAATTATCACGTTATTAGAGATTCACACCTTCCAATTTGCACACCACTTCAACCAAAAATGCAGAAAGGTGATGCAAGCCGTAACTGCAAGAGGGAACATTGTCTTCTTGACACAGTCGGCTGTGCTGCCTCCCACTGTCTGTCTCAACTCCTTCGGTTTTAGAAATCAGGACTGGCCATGTGACAAAAGATGAAGTAATCACTTCTCTTTAATGCAGCATCTTGAACAGAGTAACCTGATGAGCAGACATCCATGAGGAAACATGTAGAGATGAAAGGCTGATGGAAACAAATTTCTGCCAGCCCTTGCAACTCATGTCTCAAATATGATGCTAAACACTTCTGAAATGTGTCGCCATCAGTTTCACCCTACTCCATTTCTTACATCTCCCCTTCTTTTCTGAGGCAACAGAACAACTCAGATATTTATGGTTTCCAGGTCAGCACTCTTACAATAAAGCACTGCCTTTTTTCAGAGACAAAAGGTGGCAGCCCTGGCTCTTGTACCTCATGCTAAACACCAGAAACACTCACCACTTCCTCCAATAACAGTCTCATCCCACTCCCTCAGTTGAGTCCTCTTCTAAACCAGTTGAAGGCACTTACACATTCTTCTGGAAGACTTTTATCTGACCTGTCATCAACAGACTAAGCTAGAGAATATACCAAACTATTGTCCCACATTCATTGAGGACAAGTAAAGGAGATACCATTGGGCAGCAGAGCTCATAAAGAAACCAAATGAGCCAGATGCAGTTACTGTGACACTTCTGCTAGACAGTGCTGTCCTCTCCCTCGTATTCCTACTTCGGCGCTTTCTGTGAGGAGTTTAGGGATTGGGAACCAGACCAGATGCAAGCACATCTCTTAAGAAACTGTACTGTGTAACACATGAATAAGCAGAGAAATAGTACAACAAGCCCTTTAGCTCCAAATAATGGATGTTCCAAGGAAAGAGTAGCTTTTTAAGAGGTTTGTTCAAGTCTCTGTGAACCTTCAAAACAGGATTTATTCATCACAGTCCTGGCCCTGTAAATTACAGTATCCTATAGTTTCTGCCAAGGTAAAAAAACATAGCTATGTTTCAGTTCTGTAATGAATCACAAGCATGCACTCCACAGCATGTCAGCACCAGCAGAAGAGACCTCACGTTTGTATACTAACTATATGCTAACATGACTGTGCTCACTATGTGTCAACAGGACTGCACCTCTGTGCACGGGCCTTAATAGGCTGTTGGTGAACAAGTGCATCTTGGAAGGAAGGGCTATCTTTCAGAGGTAACTAAAGTAGGGATGTAATTTGGCATTTTAGCTTCTACTGTGTTCTGACATGCAATACAGATTCACAGTGGGTGCTAGCATTTGTCTCTGAAAGCTGGGCCCAGGGCAGTGTGTAATGACCTCTGCTGAAACCTAAATGCACAACTCACACAGTGATGATGCTACCTTGGGTATCAAATTCTGGCTGCAGATCTAAATTGCCGAGAAAAAACCCCCACCTGTCAGACTGAGATTTCACAGGACTCAACAGCACCAGCAGAGAACTAAGCCCCTTGAGAGGCACCACTGTTCCAATCCTTTCATACAGTAACCATATTTTGTGACCTAATACTCTTCCTATACTGTTTCTGGTGTAGCAGCCAGAGTATTTTCACAAATTTTCCCTAGGATCTTGGTACTAGCTGACTCAGAGAAACAAATATTATTCCCAGCTCATGTTGGCTCATTCTTCCTTCTCTCTACATCGTCACATTTCTCAAGAAATACTGAAACAGATAGCAGGTCTGTGAGTGAGGCAAAAATACATATAATAGGTTTCAATTAGGAAAAGGTTGAAAAAGACACCCTGTACCTTTAAAGACAGAAAATGAATCTGTCGCTTTGAAAATGAAGAAATATTACATGTGAAAACTGTCAAAACTCGTGCGGAAAAATAATAACCTTGCCAATGGGAGGGACAAACCATGAAAATGCAAAATGTGAAAAGCAGTGCAACGGGATATCATAAAGAATTATTTTAAACAGTATGTTTACAAAGAATGGAAAAAAAACAGTTCTGCAACTCTCAGGAACAGACCAGCTCAGTGCCCCTGCTGTAAATCTCTCTCTCAGAGAACTGCAGGGACACAGTTTGAAATCGCATTATCCATTTTGATCTCTCAGAAGCATAAAGGCAACCACAAACTGGAAGGAGTTTGCGAGCCACCGTCAGTCCCAAGCTGATAAAGAAAAGCTACAGCCTCCTGATTGCTTTCATTTGCTGTCTAGCTAAGCTTCAGCTGACCATGAGCAGCAGTCCAAGACCATAGCACTGCTCTATGAGCCTTTTAAGTTGTTGCCACCATTGGCAGTTATGCAGAAGAGTCCTACAGGTCACTCCCAGCTGTGTTGCTGCATTCTGGTCTCCTGCCCTTAAGTTAAGGGTCTTATTGCCACCTCTCCCTTCCTAGCTCTGAGTTTCAGAGCCTGCCTCCCCCTGTCACCTGCTTTGAGATTTACTCCTACTGCTGACCAACTCCTTTATTATCCATAACTTTGCTGATTGCTGGCATGGCCTTTGCCCAGGCATTTGTCTCTCCTTTTGAAGTGGGCTCACTGCAGCATCCAGCTCTCACTGGGTTTAGTTTGGTCTCAACACAAGACACACTGTCTCCTACCCAGGTCAGGCATGGAAACCACAGCAAAGTTCAGAGAACAGCAGAAGTGACTAACAACTGAAAAGACTAAAATAAACAAATGTATGTCACTTGGTTGAAAGAGTACTGGGAAGAGAAGAAAGGTGTAACAATGGTGTTTCCTGAAAGGTGTCACTCTGAAAGATACTGCCTAAAAGAACACTGAGAAGGGAAAAGCCTGACTATTGCAGAAAAACACCCTAAAGCTGAGTGCTGGGAGATTGGAAGTCTCTGTAACTTTCCTTCCAGAATTAGACCTTATAATTACAACCAAAATGCAAAGAGTTCTATGGACATTTCTGAATCTGAACTTAATATGACTTAGCTATTCTCTGAGTGAAGAGTGTCTATTATTAACAAACAATGATAGTAAGAGAAGTTCCAAGCCAGTTTCACTTCATATCAGGCAAGAAGGAATATGGGAGTGAAACAAGTGAACAAATGGATTAGCAAAGTGAATTAGAAGCTTAAGGCACAATTTTATGACCAAATATAATGCAATAAATCAGGGCAGAATAAGCCCAAAGTACTGCTGCTTGCTAAAAGTCCAAACAACCACACTTGCTCCTTGTCCATGATCTGCAGAGTACAAAATTTGTTTCTTTCCTGCAGAACCTGTGGACTCCCTCATTTTGGAAATATGCCTTCCCAAATTTTAAATCAGATGTCAGAATGTGTGTCCAGTCCTACCCAGGAAACTACAGGCTCTGCAAAGCTCACCTCTAACAGCAACTGTTTTGCAAGTCAGCTATCCAGCTCATGCACCTCATCCAGCAGCAGATGCTCCCTGCTCTCTCACCTGCCTCTCATTATACCTTGTCTGGCAAAGGCTGAGGTTTTGGGTTTGCCCTTCCCTTCAACTCTTGGTTTCTGCCTGATCAAAGAGAGCCATGTCAACACAAGGAGCAAAAGGAAAAGAGAGCATACCTGTGACTACTTTCAGGGTGGGTAAGATCCTGAAATGGGCTGTGCCTTTATTTTTCCTCCCTCTCTCTCTCCCAACTGCCAGATGTCCTTGATTCTGCAACTGAGCGGAGGAGAAAGGAGATGGGGTTACTGGAGTTCATTCACACTGCACACAGGGCTGCTCTCGCCTCTCTTCCTGTTTGCAAGGAAGTATTAGTCCCTCTGACAAAGGGAGACAGAAAGAGGCAGACAAGTGGATAGGGGAAAAGGGAGAAGAAGGGGGAAGAGAAAAGAGAGAGGGGAGGGAAACAGGGAGAGGGAGGGAGGGAGGGATTATGGTAAGAAGATAAGACTTTTCTCTGGTTAATGAACTGGAAATGAGTAACAAGGGATATCAGGAGTGATGTAGCCACCTTGCTGCCACGAAATTCCTTTAAAAGGCCATTGACACAAGCTTCTTTGAACTCTGGAAAACAACCTTGATCTGGGTAAAAAACATCTCTAGCCTCTTCTAGACTTTCTACTGTCACCTCAGCTTTCAAGCTCCTGGCTAACCTAGAGCACAGCCACCTCAGGAATGGCCAAAACCAGGGCATGCACAGGCTTACAGCAAGGAAGATGTGACAGTAGCAGCATCCCTCCATCTTCCCCTCTCCTGCAAGCCATCCTGTAAAATGACAAGTCATTCCTTCTCAGTTCTGTCTGGCCAGGTGAGCTGAGAAGCCAGGGTCCCAACATGGGGAGGAGACAGAGCACAGCCATTTTAGAGAGATACCAACTTCTGCAGCATCCACAGGCATGAACATGAGCAGAACTTGACGTCTGTAGCTGAACTGCAATAATCCCCTGTGTCTGGCTAGGACTCCAGCTCACTGACAGCTCAACATTATTATCAGCACTGACCTTCAGATGGCAGGAACCACGACTGAATTTTTGATAGGAGCTTCCTACAGGAAGCTCTCCATCCTATCCATCTGTGCTCCTCCCAGGAGGATGAAACACTCAAAGCAGAGCAGTTGCCCCCTCCTGCTAGCAGAAAAGCAAAGGGCAGCTCTGTGCCACTTCTTGGCAAGGGGAAGGGAGGGAATCCAGCCTGGGGCCTTGTCCACAGAACATGTCAGCATCAACTACAATAGCAATTTTTCCAAATGGAAATTCACTTTAAATTGGCAACAATATTCTTTTGCCAGTAGCACTCAATTTCTCCAAGCACATTTAGCTATCCTAGCAGTAATGTGGTGACCTGTAGAGTAATTTTCCTCTTGCACATCTAAATGTATCCATGCAAAGGTGGTTTTGGTTTGCACATCTGTTTTTCTTTCTAGGGGCCCTATATTGGCTAACAGTGTCATTCCCTCACATTTCTTACCACAGCACCAGATACACACACCATCAACCAAAAAAAAAAAATCAAATGTGAAAAGTATTCAAGCAACCAACAAAACTTCCTACTATAAAAGAATCTGCTAGCTAACAAAATCCCCCTTCGATGTGGAAAATTAAAGTTGAGATGTTTGCAGCTCATTACTCCTGCTGCTGACCAGCTCTTACACACCCTTCATGCAGCAACAGCTCATCATGTTCTACTTGAAGGCCAAAAATGCTATCTGACCCCACCACCTCGGTTTCTTTATAAATGCCACTGCAGGACATCATGGAAATCGGGACCAGACTCAGTTTCTTTCTGGATGCCTTCTCTGTATTTACTTGGCCATCAATATCTTGTTCTGCACAATTATACATAGCAAAAGGTAACAGTCAGGCATTCTTTGAAGCCACAGTTTTACAAGCCAGAGTTTCCTTTGTGTTTCCAGAGAACAGAGTTTAAAAGAGATAAGAAATAATACTCAGTGTCACCGAGATCAGAAAACTATGACAATCACCAACTAGGTCCAAAAAGCTGATTTTTTTTAAATGGGGCTTGCATAGAAGGTGGAAGGGAGTGGGGAGAACTAGAGAAGCCTCTCTCTTCAATAATAGTGGACTTTCTTTGGAGAACCACATTACAGCCAAAAACTCCACCACGGATCCTACATTCCTCCTTTATGACCCTAAGTCCCACAGATGTTATAGCCCTGTTTCAAGGAAACATGAGTCTGATTCACAGCAGGTCTGAGAAGTCATCCCAATGCTATTTCCAATCTGAAGCAAGAGATCAGAACTTAAAAAAAAATATATATATAGAGAGAGAAGCAAGAATGAATATCCAAAATAACATCCTGGTAGTGGAGATGCCAGAGAAAAGGGCTACACCTACTCCATAAGGAGTAAGAGGTCCAGCTAGATTATGTTTAGAAAAGAACACTCAGGCCTTTTTTCTGTAGGTAGAAAATGATAATGATAAATAATCCCACAACATACTGATTTTTTTTTAACCTGTTTCCTTAAAAAAATATTTCATCTCAACTATGCAGTAAGGGAACAATATTTCACGATCCATGCCTATTCTAGCCAAGCACCTTTATCATCTGGCATCACAAAAGGGAAATCTCCTCAGCTCCCCAGGCTGTCTCAGAGCATCGCTTCAACACAGAACCTCAAACTGCTGTTGACTCCTCTGAGCAGGAACATGGCACAGTCCATTCACAGCACTGAGCTACTAAAACAGATAAAGGCAAAAAAGAAGCAGCTGCACTATTTTACCAGGAAGACAAGATGACAAAAGACACATAAAGCCACAGGATATATCACAGCAAAGCCAAAAAGAGAAACAAAAAGAGAACCTAAAAGGTCCTCAAATCCTATCCCTTGTCCAGACCACCTTCTCTTTCAAACTGGTCTTCTCCATCCTTGACCAGCTATGAAATTACAGGACATGAAAAATAGATGCAAAAGAGGAAAGAACAGAAGGGGAGGTCTGCTTACAGTAAAACTGTTTGTTCATTTTTCTGACTTCCTCCTTTCCTCCCAGCCCAGAAGTACTTCCATCAGCATGCTGCACATCACCATAACTGATACAAGATTGTTTCTGGGAAACAGCCTCTTAATAATGTCTCTATATAATGCTTTGTATCCAAGCACCATTCTACCCAAAAGCATCAATCAAAACAAATACTACCACTCACAGACAAACCAGAAATACAGTACCGGATTGCAAAACAAGCAGGAAACTCATTAAGATTCCCTTCAGGGCAGTAGGGGAAAAGCACTGATTCCTATTCATAGAAGTATCATCCCTAGATGTAGCACAGAGGTCAGGAAGAAATTACAGTACTACAGAAATACCCATATAAAGAACGCATCAGAGTTACCAGAACAGAGTTTTAAACTGCTTCAGAGTAAGCTTGACTGTTAGTCTATTTCCCACTCAACCATCACCAGGGATATATTTTGTCAGGTTTTGCTAATACTGCTCTTAGAAGAGCAGGAGGAGAGAGGCAGGGTTGCAGATGTACATATCCAAACATAGATCAGCCAGAAGATTGCAGCAGAGCAATAAAGGAGATCAGAAGGGCTGCCAAGAAACACAGTGAAGACTGGCAGAGGGGTGCAGGTCAGAATAAAGGACTATTAAGAGCTTTGTTGCAAAGGAAACTTGCCCTGCTTTTGACTACTCTTCTGGATTCTGGCCTCTATTTCTGCTTTGGGGGTCATTGGAACTGAACCCTCACAAGGTACAATATCAACAAAATAAGGAGGACTTTTCTCAATTTTATAAACCCACCAGGCAGAAGCTAGGAGGGAAGGGTTAAAGGTCTGAAAGTGAGAGAAAGAGATCTGTGTGACAGGAAGGGAGCATGTGAGAGGGCGTGTGACAGGCTGTATAGCAGAATGTGTGTGTAGATCTCATTCCCTTCGAGGCTCTTGGCCAAATGTAGAGCTGAACTTTCTGCAGACTTTGTCCTGCCAAGTCATGTTCCCTTCTCACACTGCCTGACATCACCACAAATACTCAGCTGGAAAACAGTCCAGAGCCGGACAGAGTCCACTGCTCAAACACCAGCCAGTGAAATGGCTGCACTCACGGCACACCCACCAGACGGGAAAACAGAGCCACCGACTCTCCTTGCAGGTTGTCTCCAAGTGCACAGGAGGCCTCACCCTCATCCATGCAGAAAGAGCCCTACGAAGGCACAAAGAGACCAGAGGTGCTAACAGACCAATGTTTTCCTACTGCCCCCATAACACAGCACAGAACAGACTGAAAGTCTGCACAAAGGCTCTTACAGAAAAACCGTCAGACCATCTGAGTTTGTCACAAGCACCTGGCCGCAAGGAACGCAGTCTATTATTCCCAGCACCGGTACAACCCTGCCGCAAGAAGGGAGCCATCACACATCACCCATGGACAAATGAGAAGCCAGTGATCCTGCAAAGACTGATGCTCCAGCAGGGCCTGCATGAAGCCAGCAAGCAAACATCATCCTGTCAGAGTGCTCCTATCACGTTGACTTTGCAGAAATAAATGCGAATCCAAGATCATGCACATGTACAAGCACGTGGGAGTAGGCAACGGGACTAAGCCAACAAGTGGCTCCATTTCTTATTTTGATCCTTGTGTCAAGGAAGAAGGGTGTGGATGGCCCATGATTCTGGGACACTGCTAAAGGCACCACCCAGAGCAAGTATCAGGGAGTAGCAGTGGAAGATGATACTGAAACAAAGTCTGCAGTCTCTTGGTTTTTTTCTTCAACCTTCACTCCCCCAGTCTGCTGCTTAAAAGCAGCACTTTAGAAAATACCCTTAAAGCATAGTTGATAGGGAAAAAACTCATACTTTCTTCAGGCGAAGGTTTCTCCTTTCTCCACTCCTATTTCTAGAAGAACAAACAGCAGGTTGGGAGCATTCTGCAGACCAAGGAAAATTTCTTCTTCAGTCCCATACAGGACAAAAAGTTACGACCCCACTTTTCACACAGATAACAGAGACTACATTGTATGACCTGTAGTTATTTTATATCTTACATTTTAAATTTTTATTTTTCATTTTAAAGCACTCCTCACAACAAAAGTTCCCTCCTCCTTTGTTAAGGAAGGGGCTCTGACACCTTCCTTAAAGGTGCATTAGTGCAACCTTGCCTATCCACATGCTATACAGACCTTAAATCATATCCTTACCTGAGGCTTCCTGTCCAGACATGCAGGTGTCTGAGAATGTCCACCTCATCAGCTGTAAACACAAAAGTCATCTTTTGAACTTCTTACAGGCCCTTTCACAGAAACCAGCATATTATCCCTGTCCTGCACACAATGGACAAAGGTGGGAAGCAGTCAAGATTGGAATCACAAACTTGTTTGAGGGCCAGGTGACAGCTTCTCCTTCTACTCTTGGAGCTTGCAGCTGGCTGAGCTGCCCTGCCTCGGTGGCACTTCTCATGCAAGCCAATGCACGCTGCTGAGGGCTGCCCACAGGACTGAGTGTGCATGTGTGCCTGCATGTCAAGGCATGCACCACCACAGCAAGTCTCAAAGGCTGCTCCAGTGCAAGTTCAGGTGCCCACACAAAGCTGCGTGTGAGTTTCTGCCGGTAGGCGCACAAAAAGCCACTACGTGTGCATACCTGACAGCCTGACTGTGAAATCTTCCAGCAAAAATCCCTGGTAAGGCACGTGGAGTCCTTTGGGGGCTGGCACATTTCTGCATGTATGTCCCTGGCAACAAAGATATACTACAGAGCTGTTACAGAAGCCTACCTGTTTGCCGTCATTTCATAAGAGCTCTAGATGAAACTACTTAAATTCCAAACATGTTCTTTTAAATGGGTTTTACACACAGTTTTCAAGATTACACTTGTGCAATTTATTTTCTAAGTTAATCTACGATGAAGTCTAAAACAACCATTTAAACAAATACATGCACCCCTATTCAAGCAGGACATGGCTACTGGAGAATGTTTAAAAGGTCTAATTCCTAAACACGAGAAAAGGCTCTAAGTCCGCAGAGTCAGAAGCCACTGAAGTACAAAACAAATCTTTCTTAAAAAGGGGGGGGCAGAAAGATCAGTTTCTTCAAATCACTTATTAAATTAGTTCTGTTCACTCAAAGCTGGTGGAGGCAGCATAAATTGGGTGGGAGGTATCTCTCTCTTACAATCTCCAAATGAAAACAAGACAAGGGATGGTAAGTTATGCTCATTCTAAGATCTGGAAAGAGACAATTACCAAAACCAACCAGTTCATTCTGCTAGGTACAGATAACACTACCCTGATAGAATCAGTCATTTAATAGCACACTCCAGCAAGCACATTTTCTCTTATGTATCCAGTGTATGATTTGCATGATTATAGTATAATTATAAAAAAGTGCTTATTTGATTTGACCTTTTTATTCAAATGCAGTTTTGTACAAGTCATGAGGAAAGAAATTCACCCAGTAAATACAACTGACCATTTTGTAATGTAAACATTTACTGTGCTATAATAGCATAAATGGATGTATGCAGATACACTGTACCTGTTTGGCAAGAAGCAGTAATAGATGAGCCTGATTAGACTAAAGCTGCCTTTTAAGAAATTACCAAACGCAAAACAAAGCTTAAATGAATTATTTAAATCACTAACTTTAATCACGATTTCTATCAGCAAGTGGGAAGTCTTGATTTAAACCAATTGACCTTGTTTGCCTCATAGCTGCAGCAGGACCAGTGGGCCAACACTGTCCTGCTCCCTGGAGAGAGAGAGGATACAACTTCCATGCCCTGTTTGTTTCAAAAAATTTTATGAGCATCTTTGCCAATATTTTTTTAAACCTTTAAACAAACTAGAAAGCCTTACGTGCCATGAGACACCTACTCCCTTGTCAGTCATGCGCTTTAGCAATCAGTCCGATACTCAACTAACATCTTATTTATATCTGAGAGAGGTTTCTATGAGTACACAATACAACCTGACTCTGCAGCCTGACTTTTAAATTGCTTCAATTCTCGCATCCCACAAGACAGTTCTCCTACTTAATCCTCATAGGCACTAGTTTAGGTCTGTTCAAAACAAGAATTAGATTTCTCATTCTTTAGCATTTTCTCTTAATTTCTTCACCAACTTCCTACTAAATAAACATTTCTCTTTTCCCCTCCTTAAACCTACTGGGAAGGTCTGCAATGCTCTGCTCTCCTCTGTGCACTACCTTAGTTAACCTTTGTTCTCCCCAAATAAAATTTTTAAGAGCTTGACAGTGTATACTTCAAACTGATTTACAGTATTTTATACTAAAGTTATGTAAATCACCTTAACATTTTCTTTTTGGCACTCTGTAAACCAAGTAATTTTGCTTTACAGGAAGTCTGATTTTGAGATCTCCAGATATAAAAATACCAATTACACTACCTTCAGGGGTGCCTCCCTTTTAGTGGGAACACAAGAAAGGAATTTGTCTATGTTCCAAATATGGAAAAAAAGTATTTGGTCCCGAGCAGGAAGTCACACAATGAAACTGACACAGGAGTGCTAAAGGATGCCATGGTACCATTTCTAACTGATAAATTTTTAAGGTCTGACTGAACATGAACAGCCTCTTTTAATTGAACAGTATTATACACATCTCTCAAACCTTAAGTAACTACAATGAAAATGCTAAGTCAAACGCTGTACTTGTATACTAGCAGAAGTATGATCTAATGACCAAGTTCAACCTGTTTACAGTTTTAATGCAGACCTGTACCTATCAGAAAGAAGCACTCCCGTGAATTCCTTCCTGCGATGAAGTTCCTTCACACCAAGAGAGTTTCCGCAGCAAGAGAATGTGACTCTGCCTTCCTAAGTTATTATACTGAGAGGAAAACAAGTTAACACATCCTACAGCAGATGAGCAGAACATTTTCTCCCAATGAAACAAGGTATCTTTGTATACAATAATAAAATGGTTTGGTTTGGAATGGGCCTAAAAAATCATGTAGGTTCAACCCCCACCACCATGGACAGGAACACCCCTGACAGTTTTGGAAGACTGCTTTTTCTCCAAGACTGTCAGGTGTGTGAATCTCATTACTTGGTGGGGGAGGAAAAAGAGGGAGAGTGACAATCTGATAAGCTTTCCTATTCAACATGCAAAGACCCACACATCTGCAACAATGAGACTTTCACAGCAGCTGCTTCCAGAGCAGAAAGCAGGATCGTCTTTCAATGCACCCAAGACAAAGCACATTATATTCTATACTCTTCCTTAGGCAGATGGGATCACTTCTGAAAAACAGCAACAGTTAAATATTCTAAATTCAAAACTTGAAATTTTGAAAACTGTCAATTTTGACAGCCATACAATCACAGACCAGATCTAATTACAAGAGACATACTTTTGAGATCTGAGACCATCACCAACTGGTCAAATTTTCAACAACAGCAAAATATTAATCCTTCTGTTTACCCCAGAACAAGCACGCAGAGTTGCAAGGAGTAATCCGAGAGAAAGGAAAAGAAAGTCATAGCAGTCAAATGCACTACACTGGAAACACGACTCTTCCTGTAGGTGTAAGACAGGGATAAGGCAGCAAACTCCTGCTCTGTACTTGTACGGCTGCCTGCTCGTCCTGCACAGTCTCCGCCTGCCTTCCTGCACAGCCAGCTGGTGAGGGAACATGCTGACAAGGCACAGGGAGCTGCAGCAGCAGTAGCTGGAAACAGCAAGCAATGGCAACCCCAGGCACACTGCCAGGACACACTAATTCTGTGATAAAGTTTCCTGTCTCTATTTTTTTAGATTAGGCAATTTATATATATATAGTCCCTGCTGTGGTACTTCTCCCTGCATCCCTTCACAACACAAATAGCTGCAAGTTTCCTCCGGCAGCTACAGAACTCCCATGTAGCTCCACAATGACCCATTTTCTGTCCTCCCTCAGGCTGGTTTAGGTTTTTTTCCCCACCTTTTATTCTGGGGCTTTGGGAGAAGCTGGCCTTCCTGTATGAAAAAGGATGCATGTATGAGAAAGAAGTATCACTGCAAGTGCTAGATTTCAAAAAGGGGTCACACCAGGAAGCCACACAGTCAGTCTGCCCTCACAAGCCTTGCAGCAGCAGTATCTTCTGGTGAGTATGCCACAGGTGTGATGGAAAGAAGTGTAGCAAGGCCAACCTCCACCTGGTCCTGGCACAACATGTACCACGTCCAATGCCCTCTTTCCACATACCAAACGATAGAAGGGCTGAGCTCGGCAACAACTGGCTGAAGTTTTCAAACAGTTTTTGCTTCCATAATTAAAATGTAAGGAATGTTTTTCTGCCTCAGCAAGAGGGTTATGTCTTGATTCAGACTTAATTAAAAAATCAAGCCCGTCACTCAGTAAAGGAAACAAAAACCAGGTTTTCTGTTTTCTTTTGTCTGTCCTCAGGTATAGCCTTCTCTGACACCCAGGAACAGCAGATCAACTCCATGAACCTTGGAACAAGAAGCAAATCTGAAAGGAATCCTTCCTACAGACAAACATAACCTGCAGTCATAGCCAGAAACTGTCTGACACACAGTGATCCAAACTGTTAGTCAGAAACGTGACTCAGTGCTGGAGACTCCCTCAAAAAAGCCTCGCAGGGAAGGGCCTTGCTGTCCCTTTAGGAAAAGGAAAAGAAGGGAACTAAGTTTCAGGAGACAAAGCATTTCTCTTTCACCAGTGATCCAAGGTTTGCTTCTGGCTCATAATGAAATCCTGTCTTGACAGATCTGTGGACCTTAGCACCACAAATGTCAATGAAATGGCACAATGAGGAGTAACCACCAATGTAAGCAAAGTTACCTTTTAACAGCACCATGCAAACTGACAGCCGTACAGACAAGTTTCTGTCCCAGAAAACTCACGACCTGAGTTGACAGGATGCAACAGGTGAATGACACAGAGAACTGCAAGCTGAGCGGAGAGGAAAGCTAACAAGTTACCACAAAGCAAGTAAACATCTCCTGACAGCACCTCCGGAAACAGCAGACAGAAACTCAGGCTCTTCAGATGCAGGACAACAGCCACGAGAAACTGACACCGCTCCCCAGACGCCTCCGACCCCCTTAGCAGAGGGACTCTCTCCGACAGCGCGACCGCGCAGTCCCTGCGAGCACACACCGCGCGTCACGGCGGGCGCTGGGCTCCGGACCCAGCCGAGAGAGTGACCCTTTCCCTCCCGTCCGCCGGGCCCACTCGGGGGACGCCGCCAGCCTGGCCCGCACCCCGCCAGGCCCCGGGTGCCTCAGCGGGATGGGCTGCTGCCATCCCTCTTCCTTCCAGCACCTTCAAGCGTGGCCCGGCCCGGCCAGCAGCACGACGCGGGCGGGCGGCGCTGCGCCGCCGGCTCCGGGTGCCAGGGAACGCTGCGGCGCTCGGGCCGGCGCAGGCCGCGGGGCGGGACAGC
>VZRF01010836.1:1259707-1427931 GCA_013396875.1 Vireo altiloquus
CCCCCGCGGGTCCTGCGGGACGCGAAGGCTCCGGAGCCCCGCGCGGTCCCACCGACCGGGAGTCACCTGCGCCTGGAGCCCCGTCCCGCGCCTCTGCCGCCCGCCCGCCCTCAGCTCAGCCCGCAGGAGCGGAGCGAACCAGCAGCAACAACAGAACAGTCCCAAAGCAGGTGGCGCAGGAACAGCGCGCACTCCCCCTCCGCAGAGAACCTTTTCCTTCCAGCACCCGCCAAGAACCTCATCAGTGGTGCGGTATCGGCAAACAAAGAAAAAAAAAACCAATGCGGCTTCGTGCTGTCCTAGAGATATGAAAGAGAATTGTTTGAATTCACTAAGCATTCGAGCATGAGCAAATTAAACACGTTATTCCGTCCAGCTAAATCTCGTGTATTGGACCAACCCTGCCCTCTGCTTCACAAACAATTTAGCACTCTTATTAAGACCTTACAAACAACTTCCTAGCGCTGCAAACTACGGAAAGTTTTAAGCAAATAAACAGGTACAAAAGAGCTGGGTTATGAGCCGCTGAGCGTCATGACTCCAAGATTTCTTTGCAAACGCGAGAGCCATGTTTTCTTGTTTTCTTAAAAAAGAGAAAGCTGAGAACCTCATACACTCACCTCCCTCTATGCACTTCTGGGTGGAAATAAGCACTATCACTAAATCCGTTTTACTGCCTATGATTTTTCCCCTCTACAAGGCACCTACGAGATCCTCGACCAACGATCCAGCGGATGCACAGCCGGCAGCAGAAGCTGGGTTTCGTCTCACACTCGTCTAATTCGACCAAGTTTCGTAAGGAACTACCAAAACTGGGTAAAACCCGCCAACGCTGGGCAGCCTCTTTGCCAAGAGCCAGGAGCAGCAGCAGCTTTGCACTTCCACACAGACAGGCATCCTCAGGCTGATCCAAGGGATGCCACGAATCGCGACCCACGGCGCCGCGGCCGCCGGGCTGTGTGTGCCAGGGCGCCTCCCCTACTTCTTTCCACGAGTTTACCCAGGAGCACACGGACAACGTCAGAGCACCGTGAAACCTCGTGTCCCAGAGCGAAGCCGAGGCGGGGGTGACACCGCTGCGCCCTCGCTCCCCCAAACTCCTACCGAGCGCCTCCGCGCCTGCCGCCCGGGGCGAAGCTTCCGCAGGGCTGACAGCGGAGGTCAGCGGGGCCGTCCCGCCGCCGGGATCCTCCTCCTCGGAGGCGGGCACAGCGCCGGGAGCGCGGCCGGGGCTGTGCGCTGCGAAACCGCGTCCGCGCGGGCCCAAGGCCGGCGGCGTTCGGTTCCGGGCGGTGTGCGAGCGCCATGGCGGGCGGGCGGGGCGGTGCCGTCCTGCTGCTCCTGGCGCTGTGCCTGCGGCCGCCGCCCGCCCGGGCCCGCAGCCTGCGCTTCGTGACGCTGGTGAGGGGGACGGGGGGACAAGGGGGGAGCCAGGCCGGGCCGGAATGGCCGAGCCGGAGTAACGGGGTGCCGCCCGCAGGTGTACCGGCACGGAGACCGCTCGCCTATCAAGGCCTTCCCGCGGGACCCGTACCAGGAGAGCGCCTGGCCCCAGGGATTCGGGCAGCTCACGCAGGTGCGAGCGGGGCGGGACGGGCGGCGGGGGCCGGACCGGGGTCCGGACCGCCGGTAACGCCCGGTGCCGTTACAGGTGGGGATGCGGCAGCAGTGGGATCTCGGCCAGGCCCTGCGGCGGCGCTACCGCGGCTTCCTCAGCGACACGTACCGGCGGCAGGAGGTCAGTACCAGCCCCGCGGCTCGGCGCTCTCGGCCGCTCCACGGTGGGCCCGGACCGCCGTGCGGGCCACGGCTGCGGGTGGCTCCTTTTGGAAGGGAAACGCCGGCGCCGGGCCTCTTCTCCAAGTAATTTCGTTCCTCAGCCCGTTCCCACCGCAGGAAGAAGAAGAAGGGCCCAAGCGAAGGCTTCGTGCTGAGCCTGGCCGCGGGGCACGGATCGGCTGCGTCTCAGGGCTGCCGTCGTAGCGGGTGCGAAGGCAAATCCAGCCAGAGTTGAGAGGCTGTTCGAGCCGCCCACTCTGAAGTCCAGGGAACTAAACAGCAATGTGTGCTGTAGCTAGTATTTGTTTCTTACTCGAGCTCGTGAGATTTTTTTTTTTTCTGCTACAATAGCTCACAAGAATGCACCCCATGTTGGCCCTGCCCTCTCTCCGTGCACTCGAGGTACAATCTCACCAGAGCCTGTAGATACAAATAGTAGTTACTGGCCAGCAATGACCCTCTAATTTCCTTTCACCTGTAAAGCATTGAGAGCTTCAGTCCCCCAAAGCCATTCATTCCCCTCTCTCTCATTAGGATGTTCTTACACTTTATAATAATTCTGGACAAACTGGTAGGTTCTTTTGAAAGAAGTCACAAAACCCTTGTGCTACCATGTACTAAGCACAGGGGAAATTATAAAATATTTAAAAAATCAGGAAATCAAAAATCCTCCCAAGTACCCCTGTTAGTTAATCAAACAGGTATTGAGTCAATTGAAACATGAACAGGTGTCCAGACGAGAGGCTGGTTCAGATGGACAGCAGGAAGCCAAGACCCCTTGTCACACTGCAGGCTCTGAACCACTTCAGTTATTTTATCTGAGCTCAATTAAGCTGATTGAACAGATGGGGCAAACTAAGAATTCCCATATGCTTTTCCTTGTTTCTCCCCTTCTAGGGCTTCCCAGTAAGAACCCAGCTTGTCACAGTTCAGATTACATGCCTTTGGTATTTGCTTCATCAACAAAACTTCCAGCATGGGCTTGAGCACAGATCCTTTTAACTGTCCTCAGTAGTTCCTTTCCAAACATACTTCACTCTTACACAGCTTTTGTGAGTTGAAACTGTTTTCCTACTCTTGCTTGAGAAAAAAAAAAAAACAAACCAAGACATGTGCAAACAAAAGCTGTTCTGCTAATCAAGCCTGAACCCTTGCTCAAGTTGAGCAACCTCCCTTGTAAGAAGTGCTGCCTCTGGGTGACACCATATGACCGTCTGTCACCTGACTCAGCGACAAGCTGGAGCCTGGCAAAAGGTGCTGAAGAAAGCATGTACACTGAGGGCTTAATTGTTTGAGGTTTTTATGACACTTCTAGAATTAGATCCTTATTTATATCTTCAGAGCTTAGCAAGGATTAAAACAAACCTGTCTAATGAATAGAGGGTCAGTTTTTTCAAGCCACAGTTAAGAAGTAAAAGTGGGCTGACACTGATGTCAGATAAAAGACAAGTTGGGTTTTTTTCTTGTGACTGTAAAGCTTCTGAGGTACACTTCACATGAGAGAGATTATACAGAATATATATATTTTATGTTTCTCTCCTAACATTTAAAAAAAATCACTATTTCATTCTTCAGGTTTTTAATTCTTATTTTGGATTGAACATGCTGTTTTCTGGGACATTATTTTTATGATTTCCTGTTGTTCCTCTTGTTTTATCACTGGTTTCTCTCCAGTTTCCCCTTAATTGTTTTCAGTACACAGATACCAGAATACTAACGTTTTGCCATTTTGACATTGCTGTATTTTTCTCATTTCTCTTCTTTTTTCTGGCTGTTCTTTCTCTGATCTCTCTCAGAAGAGAGCTCTCTCTTCTGAGCTCTAGAATGGTAAAGTCTTGGCCCATTAATCCCAAGAGTCCACAATGATCAGGTAAAATCCCAGCCCTCCCTGTTTTTGTTTTCTCTCCTGTTAGTTAGATCACTCTTGTCTTTGTTTCTCAGATGGAAAAATAGAGGCTTGAAGAAGCCATTTATTTTCCCGAGCACAGTTGGTCATTCCTAGAACAGATCAGAATGCAGGACTTTGCCCCAGTCCTGCTCTGCAAATATAGTGCATTTCCTATTTGTGCCCATAGTCTTCTGCATCTTTGTCTTCCTCTTCTCTGACTCTACCTCATACTCAGGCTCCTTTCTATCTCTCACCTCTGCACAGTGCACCTGGGTATCCCACGGATCTACACCGCACAGCTCCATGATTAGACAGCAGGTTGTCTTTGTGTGTGTCCTTACAGTTTTGTCCAGGGTGACATGAGCAGGCTGGGTCCCTTCGACTCCCGTTCCCCTGCTGGCTGTGAGCAGCTGCCGGGCACTTGGCAGCGTTCCTGGGCGAGTGCATCGTCCTGTGCCTGAGCATCGCCACTTGCAGCAGCACTACTAATGGTGCACTGTCCCTGTCCTGGCAGATCTTCATCCGCAGCACGGACTGTGATCGGACACTGATGAGTGCAGAGGCCAATCTGGCGGGCCTCTATCCCCCAGAAGGACAACAGATGTTCAACCCTAACATCTCCTGGCAGCCTATCCCTGTGCACACAGTGCCTGAGTCTGATGAAAGAGTAAGTTTATCTCAAGGACATGTATTGACTACTCAAGTAGTATAGTTTTCAAAAATATTTGATACAGTCTTGAACTTCTCCTGGGACCTACCTTGCAGAGGTTTTCCTGTTTTCAGAAAAAGATGAGAGAATTCAAGGGCTGTGTTCACTCAGCCTGTCAGGTGCAACACCCCAGCAGACCACACATGGTCTGGAGAATGTCAGCAGGCAGTAGTCAAAGCTGTTTGTAGATACAGTCACGGTTTCATTACAGTTGTGTATGTTTACTTCAAATTCTGTACTCCAGCATTCTTGATGACCTGGCTACTCTTGTCTCTGCCCAGCTACTGAAGTTCCCTTTGACCCCTTGTCCACGGTATGAACAGCTACAGACTGAAACACGGCACTCAGCGGAATACATAAATAAGACCAAAGAGAATTGGGTAAGTGATTGTTTGCATGAGATAAGGTGGTTCTAGGCTTAGTTCTAGGTGTAGTTACCACCTCCGAATAATCAGAGCTCTAAGAAAAGGGAAGGGATACCAGTGCATATAATACAGTATGAGATTAGAAAATTTAAGGCCTTTCTCTTTGCTCAAACCTACAGCAATTCCTGAAAATGGTGGCAAAGGAGACTGGGATCCGGGATGTCTCTCTTGAGAGTATATGGAGTGTGTATGACACCCTGTTCTGTGAAGTAAGTCTGACCATCATCTTACACCCACTGGAATCTGGTCTTTAGGATTCACTGGATTTGGTGGAAATTAGTTTACAAAATCCAATGAAACAACTTTTCACCCTACAATTAGAAGTAATGTTCTAATTTCAGAGTAATAACAGTTCTACTCACTAGATGCATGTGCCAAGAATTACCTATTTTTGCTCTCTATAACCTCCCACTCTGTAGCTCAGATATATATCATGTCAGAGTCAGAAAAGTCCCACTTGCATAATAAATATCTCTTGAAAGTCACTAGAAAATTACTGCAATCTGAAATCTTCAGATCTCTGTGGACAAGCCCAAGTCCAATAACGTAGAAATGAGATCTCTGCAAACTGAAGAAGCATTAACTTCATGATTTAAGTTGGGACCTTAATTAGGACTATTCCTGGTGCTACCTCTACCTTTCTGTTACTTTAAATCAATCACTTTTCTTTCTGTGCTTCTGTTAATGCTGTATTTAAAAGAAAATAATGCTATCCTAAGTTAAGTGGGGTTCACTCGCCTCTGTTTTTTGACCTATTTTAAGGTCCTTTGTTAGAGAAAGACTCTGGAGACAGATGTTACCCTTTTACCATCTGGGGTGGGGCACCAAACTGTATATTTGAGTTGATTTCTGTTGAAGGCACATCTCATGAAGACTTAAACAAAATCAAAAATTTGATAAGCTGTGCTGTGATAATGCTAAACTAAAAGTCACATATGAAGGAGACCTAAAGTTCTTACCTACAAATTTCTCTTCTGTATAACTGTACAGCATGATGAAGTAAATAAGGACATCTTTCATGTCAAAGCAGTGAATTATGGACACAGTAAACCCAAGCATTTTGACACAGTGTCACACTCATTCTATGGAAGTGCAAGACTACTTCGCTCGCTGGCAGTGGTATACAGTGGTGTGCACTATTTTGGAGGTGTAAAAGATAAATGAGCATGGAATTGCACTTTGCTACGAAAAGTAGCATCTTGGGTTGCTGCAGGCTGAGAATATTCCAGTCCAGAGCTGCATTGTACTGTGTGAATTTGCCCTTTGTATCACAAACCCCATTTTCCTGTCATGTAACAATCACAGTGAATCAACTTCTACTGGTAAAAAATATCCTTTGGCCAGAGAGAGCAAGAATTTCAAATCTTCATTTTCAGGAGTCACTTAATGAGCTTGCAGATTGGGCCTGGAAGGCCAGCTGACAACCACTATAATCCCCAAGAACTTGGAGAACAGCCCACTGTCCCAAAGCAAAACCAGAATGTTGTTAAGGAAAGAGTATTTCTCACTCAGAACTATATCCTCAGGCTGATTGGTTTCTTCAGCTCCTTTGGTCTTCCTCCTTTTTCTAAGTAATGCAAACAGTGCCCTGAAAAAGACTTTTTCTCACCTGAGTCAGTAGAGTCATTCTACTATCTGGATGGAGGCAATAAAAAAGCTGAACTTACCAGCTATTCTCTTTGTAAATTAATGAAGAGCTAACTAAATACCTAAGCTGCTGATGGAATTTCTCTGAACTACTCAGACAGAATTAATATCCTTAAGGATATTCAGCCTCAACTTCTGGAAGTCTAATGGGATGTGGCATAGAAAATTGTTCTCAGTAATGCTGGGAAACCACAACTGCTGTTTGTCTGCCATTATAACTAATTCTTTCATGTAATGAGTTGGCTGCAAAGCAATTTCTCCTCTTGGTTCCCAGTTCTCTGGCCCCTGGGTTTGACTACAGGGCTTTGTCAGTGGTGCATCCCACTATTATGTCCACAGAGCACTTGCTAACTTTCTCCAGTGTCTTTCAGTGGCCCTCAGAGCCTCCAGGGAAACAGGTGCAGGTGCACCAGAAACCCTGAGTTTTTGTTCACTTGTCATTTTTTTTTTCTCTTTGACTGCATGCCAGCTGTAAGGCAGAATCAGCCACATGTAAAGTTAATGCCCTAAGATTATTGTATTAGTTGCAACACAACCTTGCATTCCAGCTGTGCTTTCACAGAAATATAGCTCCTAGGTTGTAATCGTTACTCTTCTCGTTATTATTTTCTGAAACAACATCAAAACCCACATCTATTCTTTGTGTGCAGCATAGCAGTGTGAGGTCAGAAGCATAAATAGGAAAGGGGCATATTGCATATTTAAAATTGTGTAGGAAAGCAGCAGCAGTATGGGCAGGTCTCCAGACACCCTCCCCTTCTCTGTTTAATCTGCGACCTGTGCTACCTGAACATGAATATTCGGTTTCTCTTTCTAGCAAACACACAAAATGGATTTGCCTGCATGGGTGACACCAGATGTCATGACTCATCTGAAGGAACTAAAAGACTTTGGTTTTGAATTTCTGTTTGGGATCCACAATCCAGTAGAAAAAGCTCGTCTGCAAGGCGGTGAGTGCACCAGAGAGGAAGCCTCATGCTGCCCTGTCTGGCTTTTGCCTCTTACCCGCTGTTCTCTTCCCTCAGGGGTCCTGCTGGATCACATAAGAAAAAATCTAACCAAAGCAGCAAATGTTTCTGCCCATCAGAACCTAAAACTACTTGCCTATTCAGCGGTAAGTCAGAGCTGGGGCTAGCTTCTAGCCATCTCCTCCTGCTTACAGGGGATTGGGACTTGGTGATAATTTTAACCCTTTCTAGCTTCCCTACAGCCCATGCAGTGATCAAGACATGCATCTTTGCCTCTGACTGGGTCGTATCTGGCATCATTCCTCTGGGATCCCTGAGGAAAATTCCCAGTGTGTTCCTGTTCTGTTAGCTCAGGCTCATGAAAGAGACTGGCAGACTTTGGGGAGCCACTGCTCTATTTATTTGGTAGATGGGTTGATGATACTCAAATGTGACATTTCAGAAGTGTGGATACAGTTATCTCCCCTTTCCAGCAGCCTACTGCCTGGAAAGTCAAGCATCTCCTCCAAACTGCTCTCTAGAGATTTTCTCCAAAAACAGCACAGGATATATGTGGCTGTTTCACTTCCCCCATTCTCTGGCACCATCACAGGTTCTAGCAGTACAGTTCCTCTCCCATTTTCCAGATGAAAATTACAAATGTGATGTCCCCTCAGCACTGCCTTGTCCATTACTGGTACAGTCTGAGCTGCCCTGGCACATCACTAAGGGTGACTGATTTGGTTTTTTTCCCTCTTTCTCAGCATGACACCACACTTGTGGCACTGCAGATGGCTCTAGATGTCTACAACAAGATCCAAGCACCATACGCCTCATGTCATTTATTTGAACTGTACCAAGAGGATGATGGGTGAGGGCTGCAGTAAAGACATATGCTGTGATTTCACCTCAAGGGTTAGATACCTAGGCTAGGCTCCACTTTTGGAAGGTGCAGTCTTGCTCCTTGGGCAGACTCTCATGAGGAAAACTTATCACCAGAATAAAGGAAAGGGTGTGCACACTGAGTTTTTGGGAAGGGATGACTTCAACTAGAGAAAAAAAAAACCAACATCTTGCTGTGTTTCCTTTTCAGTAACTTCTCTGTGGAGATGTTTTACCGGAATGAGAGCGGAAAGGAACCTTTCCCTCTGACAATCCCCGGCTGTCAGCATAAATGCCCACTGCAAAGATTCTTGGAACTCACAGATCCTGTTGTTCCCCAGGACTGGGAGCAAGAATGCAAGGTATCAAGCAGCATGCACGACACAGGTGAGCCTAGGCTTGACCAGACTGTGGCAGAAGGGGAAAGTCTGGGTGATACCATGCTGACCATTTCTTTTCTCCCTTACAGAACTCTTTGTGGGTTTGGCTGTGTGTGGATCCATTCTCCTTCTCCTTATTATTCTCCTCTTGACTGTACTCTTTCGCATACAGTCTCAGCCCCCTGGCTACCGGCATGTGTCCAATGAAGGAGAAGAGCAGGCCTGACAGTTGCTTCAACTCCTTCCCAGGCAGTAGGAGGGAGCTGTGTTGCCCTAAGGATGATTGGGCACCTCCAGTTACTCAGCATTCTTCTATTTTGGCCTTTGCTTCCCAGAACAAAGCTGGACTTGATTTCTGAATGTTTTCTAAAGGTGACATCCCTTAGAAAGAACTAAGAAAAAGAACTGAGCTACTGCTAAGGAAAGGACACCTTAACTTTGAAGCCAATATACTGTGTGGTGCCCCTGGTCTTCGTACAGCTTACCCAGTCTGGGATTCCCAACATGGCCAGTTTTGAGTTTTCCTACTTTCAAGTGACTGTCAACGTTACCACTCACCATGACTGTGGCAGAGAAGCTTGGGCCTCCAGCAGCTGCCACATCCAGTTGCATTTCTCTTCAGGGTCAACCTACTTTGCCTGCTTTTCCCTCACACCATAGTGCTGCTGATGGTAGGAAGGCTGGGCTTCAGCTCAGGGTGCAGATCACCAACAATGCACCAAGACTCATCTACTCTCCATGCAGAGGGAACTGCTGCAGATGATGGGAGACAAGTTTCCTAAGGTTGCTATCAAGTAGTTGCTTCTGGCAGCTGGGGGGTTTTTCCCCTCTTCACATTGTGGTTCAAGAGAGGACTGGATTGAAATCAGGACAAGACTGAAAACGTAGCAGTTTTCAGTCAATTCTAGGATTTGGCTCAGAGTAGAATCAGAGTAGAACCCAAAGAAACTCTAAGAGCCTCATGAGAGAGAGAAATTCCTGTAATTGTAGTAAACCCACACTCAATTTCTTGTGCAATGTTTGCTCTAGAAAGGAAAGTCCCCCTAGATAAGAAACTTGGTTTCTGTCTAAAGATCCCAAATTCAAATTTTACTTCCCACATCTGAACTTCAAGGACCTATTAAAGGGAGTATCCAGTACTCCAGGCAGTCCAGATTTCAGCCCAAGGAATATGCTTAGCAGAATGTTTTTATGCTGTAATTAAGAGATGTAGCAGGTCTTTAACCTAAGACTAGATTAAATAGCAAGTTCTATAGTTTTTCTTCCTGTCTTCCTTACTGGATGGACAACAAGCAAACATCAAGGATCAGAGTTGGCAGGTGACTGTGGATTCCTTTATTTGTCACACTTGGGCATTTTGTCCAAAGTGTGATTCTTTCTCCAGGCTCCAGTGCCTGCTCCAGTCCTTTCTCCAGTGTGCAGGCCTCTCTGCACACTGCAGCTGCTGCAGAGACCTTCACACCAAGTGCTCACCACCTGCTTTGTAGTTTTTGGCAGAAAGTAAGAGACTGCAGCAGGCACCAGAAGCACAGGCTCTTCACGTGGTGATAGTGCACATTCACTTCCTACTTTTACTTCTCTTTCTGGTGCAGTTCCCTTCCCCTCTTGGATGCAGAAGCCAGTTCTTAGGTTATGAACATTTCCTTTTGTTCCCCTTAAAGAGTACCGTGGGGACTTTTCTCCACACCGTAATCGGCATCTGCCAGCATGGGAACCCTAAATCAGCAGAAGCAGCTTGCTGTTCTCAGCATCTTCCTCACCTTTTTGTCCTCTCAAGATACAAACTAGGTCTCCTGCACAGCAGGACAGTCATAAAGAAAAAGCTACTGCCTGTGAGAACAGGCACAAGAAAGAGGTAATAGAAAGTGCATTTAAGAGGACCAGACCTGTTATTTTTGAAGGCACCAGATTTTGCAAATACAGGGAAAAGGTTTCTATGATGATTTAGACATTTAGACTGTGAATGACTTTCTGTACTTGTTCCAATACATTTCATTATTAAAATCAATTTCGCACTGAACTCTACTCCTCTTCTTCTCTAAGAGTTCACAGGGCTAGCACCAGTGTGCTCAGTGTTGGAAAGCAGGCAGAATTTACTGCAGTATACCCCCTCCTAAAGGAATTCCCTGTTTCACAATTCCACATATAGCACAAGGAGATTTGACATACACTGGTTTTGTCTGCAGCAGCTATGCATAGATGAAGCTGATGATGCATTCTGTCCAACTTGGAGGGGTCTGCATTACACCCAGTACTATGACTGGTACTTCTACCATGGTTGTAGGTCTCATAGCCTTCCTGTAGAAAGGTCTCAAACTTCTTCCCTACAAAGGTAGTTCAGCAGTGTCCTCAAAGCAGCCACTCTCTATCAAAGAATTTTAGTTTAGTACAAAATTTTATTGATATTAATACTGCAAAACTATAAAAGTGAATGTGGAGAATCTGCATAGGCCTGGAGCCCATCCAATCCATCAACCCCTGGGACAGCCGCAAGGCCCCGGGGCAGCCTTGTAAACCAACTAGAAAAAGCAAAACTTAACTGTTAAAGAACAGTCTTGAGATTTGACTCTGAGCAGGGGTATTTGGAAGAAATCCCTCATTTCTGCTTTATAACACTTGCCCAACTTTCTGAAGTACATAGGCATGGGTGAAAAAAATTACCTCATCATTGGCAAGGAACAGCCTAGAACTCTGAAAATAGAAACTACAGAATCAGTAGGTGTCCAGCTCCATACTGTCCTTGCAATCCACGATGGAGGTCTCTGGCATCATGTTCTTTGTGGTCCAGTTAAACAGCTACAAGCAGCCAACAGGCTAAGGCTGATGTCTTGACAAACACACATTTTCCGAGCTTGCTGTTTCCTAGGCCACCCAAGCTATCCATCACTTCACCCCTGTCAACATTCTATCTTTTCAGGATGTCAGTCCTGTTAGCAAATGGTTTCTCAACTTGGTTGGACTAGAACAGGCTGCAATCCTGTCATGAGCTGCTCCAGTGCAGGCTACAGGAAATGGCAACCTCTGAAAAGTGATGACAATCAGATGTGGTAGGCTGAAAGCAGTAACATAAGATCTGGGAACACCTTTGAATTTTTCCTAGTGCCTCAGAAAATGAGCAGTAACTCCACTTGGAGGAACCAAGTACTGACACAACCTTCTAGAAGGGGAGGCCAAGAGGATCAGGGAAGCAAGATCAGATCCAGGGAGGAAGGACAAAGTCTAATTCCCTGCATGGCTTATACTGCCCATTGCCAACAACTAAGTTTGTATCCTGGGATTCAGAAAGGATCAAAATACTAAATCAGTTCTCTAGATCCCTCTCTTTTCCCTTCCTTCCCTGGGGTTTAGAATCACTGCTTTTTGTTCTCATCTCCTTCAGCTCCCCAGACATGAATTTAGCTTTTAAGTTTGCTTGTGCTAGAGTTTGCCTCCTCTGCCCTCCACGTCTGGACGAACTCCAGCTTCCAATCCCCTGTTCTCTCATGGTTCAATCTCCTTGTCTGTCATGGCTTTCAAAAGATGTTCATGCTTCTTGGCCGCCATCTCCTCCTGGTTCCAGATCAGAATATTAAAGCCTAAGAAGAAAAATTAAATGCTGTATATCAGAAACTCTACATCAATCATAATACCTTAGGCTATGTCACTCAAATGCCAGAAAATCAAGACTTTTTCTGTTCTAAGGTATTTCCAAAGTATAGAGAATGCAAAAATAGTTATTGCAGATGCTCCCTCCACATAGCCATGGAAATCTGATCTAACTAAGAAATGTAAGTCATTCCTAATCTCATCTGTCACAGGTCTAAGACCTAAATCTATAGCTAACTTAATCCCACACAGCCTGTGAAAAACTGACTAATCTTGGTTCTGCAGCCTAGGAAATTAGATAAATTAAACGAAGGGAAACGGTACAGTCTAGCAGGAAAAGGCTTTCCCCCTCCACTGTCTTCTTCCACTGTTTTATGGCCGGCAGGTGGCAGCAACTCCTGGCTGCGGGGAGGCTTCCCACTCCAGACTTGGTGTTCTCAGGAATGTTTCTCAGGAGATGACTACTAAGCTGCTTCCCAAGTGCAAATGTCTAAGACTGAAAGGAAGGTCTTGATCTCTTTTACAGATACAGAAAGTAATAAAGGGCTACTAGCAAGTGGGATTTGGGAAAACCGCTCTCACAACTTGCTTTACAATCTGGAGTAACAAGCCAGCCCTTTTCTGGGACTAGAATGCACACTTGTTTAGTGCCCCAGGTTCTCTTTACTTACCCATGCCAGAAGCCAGTGTGTCTCCCATAGGGTTAAATTTATTGAGCTGAAAATGAAAACACAGAGTCTGTAAGAGCATCACTGCTTATGTAACAGTCATAAGAGCACCACCGCTTATATAACAGCAACAAACCATCTGGAAAAAACAGTGTTCCCTAAGAGTATCACAAAAACCCCAAAAAGGACTGTGGACTAGCCCTGCTTGACTCAGCAGTTTTAGCTGGCAGCCGTATCTCATGACAGCATGAGTCCGTCACAAGTAAACTGGATATGATCTAGTCCCTAACCCATGCCTCTTTCACAGAGATAGAGCAGTGTTATTGACAGCCCTTTCAGCTGCAGCACTCAACTCACCGAGATGATACCAGAAGCATTTGGATCGTAGAGCTGACAAACCATCTCGCCAGTGTTTCCATCAAACACATCCACAGTTCGCAGCTCGCTCGGCGTGTACCCAGGGAACTTGGGGTCTGGGTAGCGACCTACCACAATGAGGTCATAGCGAGGATGCCACGTTGCCTGATCAGAAAACAGTCATGGAAGCTTAGAGAAAGGGACAGAGCTCAGCACCGACGCAATCCAGACAACTGACACTGGGAGCAACTCTTACTATATCCCACCCACAGCTTGAGGAACAGTGCTTGCAGCACTGTAAATATCCACCCATCAGTGTAGTATCTTGACCAGAAATCAGACCATTTCTGATTTGCAGAGGGCTGCTACCACCAAGCATGATGATGATCCTCTTAGACTTAGCTCACCTTAATAGGTGTGAGGTGCTGAAACTGCCTATGTGGATGTGGAATCAGATGCTGTGGCTTGGTCCAGTCTGAAGATGAGTAAACCCTGATTTCATTGTGCTGGTCTGTGGTCAGAAGCTTGGCACCATGTGTTGGGCTGAAGTAAGCTAGGAAAGTGAGACAAGAAGGCAAACTAAAGATCACAGTGCTGTGACTGACAAGAAACATTAGTGTCACATTTCACTGATTGAAAATCTGTTACTGTTTCTTTAGCTGGGATGTGAGTATGGTTGTATGTCCCAACAGGCAAGACTCTGACAAGACAGACTACCTGTCTCAAACAAACTCAAAACTCTTACAAAAAGTAAGATGAAACTTGCTGTGCTGTGTTACCTAGGAGTAATTTTTTTTCTCACTTCAGAATCACAGGAGGAAACATTGCAAAGAAAGGAACTTGCTCATTGCTTCCAAACTCACTTCTAAGGTACAGTCTCAAAGTTTGTACAGCAAGTCTTAAGAAGGTGCTGCAGCTGCCCTAGCCACCTCCCTGCCTCTGGCCACACATTCCCAACAGCTTCCTTGCTTTAATTACCATGCAACTTGGAATCTGAGCAAAACCTAACACTGCCACCACAATAAAAGCTGAGCTCAGTGGACTCTCTGCAGACATCTATGCAATGAAGTCCTTAACTCACCTGCATTGACAGGTTTCTCATGTGGAAGCAGATGAAGAAAGTTTGTTTTGTTTTTCATGTTTCTGAGGTCCCAGATTTTGACTGACTGATCCACAGATGCTGTGGCAAACATCCACTCACATCGGGAGTTAAACTCTACATGAGTCACTTTCTTCCTGTGCAATTTCAGCTTCCAGATCTGCAGCAAACAGAAAATCATGCAAAAAAAACCCCAATCCAAACCAAAACAAAAAATTGAGATCTGGTGTAAAGAAATTGAATGGTAATCTACTAGCGCAGAGTACAGAGGTCTCACATTTATAGAGTACCAAAACTTCTAAAATACACCAAGAAACAAGAAAGGAAAAGAATGACCTTGGGAAATAACTATTTAATTCTAGAAGAACTCTGATCCGTCAATTTATTACAGCTATGAGAAAAGAAAACAGAACCCTAGGCTTTCATGGAGGGAACTATTAGTGCCACTCTACAAAGCAAGATCACATCTGGAAGACTTTAAGCAGTGTCAGCCTTTCACTTGCAGAAAGATTTAAACAAACTAGAACACGTAGAGAAAATGTGCTGCCAAGATAATGAGAAGGAAGGAACTACTTTGTGTGGAAAACCAAAAATCCTTGCTTTGCTTATCTAAGTAAAAAAGGTGAGAGGAGATATAATTGGTTATAGAAACATGTGAGCAAAGAGACATGAGGGTAGGACAAGTATTTCAATTAACAACAACACAAAGCTGCCATGAATAAATTTCTGTACAAAGCCAGAAGATTATCTCTAATCTAAAGGCTGAAGCTGGCCCATCTTCCCTAGAATAACAGCTATATCCCAACTGCAGAAAAGACTGTCATGTTCTTTCAGGGGGAAAAAATAAAGTAAGTCAGCAACTAACCCTGAATAAGGACAAGTCACTTGGAGCACTCCTGACTCTGCCTGCTACTTTACACAGCTGCCTCTGGGCATAGCTCATTGGGTGGCAAACTTTTACAGATATTACCCTTACATCAGGAGAGATGGCAGTGCCAGTATGACAGCACAGCAGGCTCTTGAAGCACGGCCCACTCCAACTATCTCTCCTCTTTCACTACTACTCCAGACTCACAGTCTGCCTCTGCCTGCCCTCTTGTGTCCAACGGCAGGAGTGCAATTTTCATCCCAATGTTCGCTGCATTACTGCTCTGTGCCTACCCCCAGGTCATGGAAGGGTGTAGAACAAAGCAGTACCTTCTAAATTACTCCCATCAGGGCACTAAGTTTCTGGAAGTGTGAAGGTTGTTGACAGAGGGTGCTCACATCTTCAGGTTACTCTATAATTACTCTGGCTAGTACCAAATACTCTTAAGGAAAGGGTAGCACATGACAGGTAATAATTCCTTGTTTAGGAATTATTACCATAATACTCAACAATGTAAAAATGTCTACTGGGTGGCAGAAGTAGAGGACTTCTCATCACCCAGACATGAGTGGACTCATCTCCAGAGCGGCAAGTCACTTGGCTCCTCTTCCCAGGGTCCCATGTGTAGGAAAGCACATGAGCCATGAAGATTCTTGCAGAGAAGATGCTGCATGAAGCCATACAAACCTCTTCACCAGAAGTGCTGAGCAGGACCACGTTGCCCACATTATCACCTGTCACCACTGCACGGCAGCTTGCAGAAACGTCCACACTGCAGTACCAGCAACTAGAGGGAAAGACATAAATCAGTGCTCTTCCTACAGAAAAATGAAGGCAGTGGAGCTCTGGCTCACATCTCATCCCTGATAAGGGATACTGCAACAGACTGTAACTGCAAAATCCTGCCTGGTGGTGTGGGCCTGAGTATAAGGAAGAAGGATGGCTTATCAGCAGTGCTTTCTGTTGGTGACTGAATGTGAAATAACTTCAGAGGCATTTCAAAGTGCTTATTAGGTGGAGTGTAACACATTGGAACAGTGGAACATAATAGAGGCTGAAGAACCACTTGGTGCCTGCACATGAACATACCTTGGGAAAGATCAGAACATCCTTAGGACTTCGACAAATGCAGAGAAACAGCTTTAAAATTACATTTTCCACAAAACACTGAAGCAGCAGTAAAGACAGAAGCTTTGGACTGAAACACTGCACATCAAACTGTCTCAACTTCATGCTCCAGGAAACAAAACTGAATAGAAACTTATCTGATAAAGACATACGTCTTACTGCCAGCTCTCCTGGGAGGAGAAGGGCAGTGAGAATAAAGCTGGGGTCCTTTGGGAACTTGTTGCAAAACCTTCACTTGCAAAATAAATTATTCTAAGAATTCAAAGCTGTGGAACTTAACGTGGTGAGCCTAAAGTCTGCAAGAGGAACTCGATAACCTGAAACTCAGATTGTGCAGGAATGTTATGTGGCTTTCCTTATGCTACCTGAATTGCCACTGACGAAACAGACTACTGACAACAATGAACAGGTAGAAGTTACCCTGCTCTTCTCACCTCCCACTTCAGAAAGTAAAAAGCTGTCAGTATCTGCAAGATAGGAGACGGCATCACCAGAAAGCAACATGGTAAGATGCAGGCAGCATGCTCAGCTAATGTAAAAGCCTAAGTGCCCTGTGGCTGCCTAGCAACCAGGACCCTGTCTCCAAGCTCCCCCATGGGACTAATTCATACCAAGAGTGTCCTAACACTGGTAGAGATGAAGACGTTGGAGATGAAGCAATGCAGCATTAACCCCGAGGAACAGAGAATTAACCTTGCAGTGCCCTCTTCTCACCAAACATTATGATGCTCATGGCCACAGTCCAGGGCACGAGAGATCACCTGCACCGCTCTGCCCTCAAGATCCTGCAGACTTAGGGTGCCATCACCTGATGCCACATAAAGCTTCTCTGCCTCATAAGGACTGAACTTGATGTCTCCGAGAGAATCTCCTGGCCCTTTCTGAAATACACACAAAGCCAAGAGACATCAAGGTTAGAGTGGAAGTTAAAATCTTAATTCAACAGTCACCTCCTGGAACTGCCAGTTTCTCTTAGGTACAAGCACTGGTTTCTGGCAGGGCACATACACAAGAACTCTTTTTTTCTAACCTGTTTCAAATCTGAGCACATACATTCTGAGCCTTCAAGTTCACCCTCACCACTTTGGGCTGCAAACCTCATTAGCAGCAAGCACTGCTGCTTCTATTATGGGGAAAGACTAACCTGCAGCGAACCACCTGGCTCAGACCATGCTTAGGAGATCACAAGCAAAACCAGGACTATTCCATGTATAAACCACATAAAACCTCTTGATAGCCCAGCACAAAGCTTTTCTTAGAGAGACTACATTTACTAGCTCCCTGCAGGCTGCTTCCAGTGCTGTTATCTGGTCTTTCTCAAGGTACCAAGAAGCAGGAGAAGCCAAGAGCAAATCTTACTACTAACCCCATGGCTCAGGAATCTTATGTTCTATGTTATGTTGTATTGCTATTATTGTTATGTTGTTTTCCCCCAGTCTGTCTACTGAGGAAAAGTGAAAACCCTACACAAAGACGAAAAAAAAGTGAGCTAGCTGGGAGCCCCGAAACTCTTTGGTACTCAAGTGCACTCCATTTGCTGCTCAGAAAACAACTACTTAGTATACTAAGTCTCACTGTGAATACTAGGTTTCAAGAGGCCGATGAAGATAACAAAAGGCCTGCCCATAGAGCCTGCCTGTCCTCACAGCAGTAGGAGGACGTCATGCCCTTTCAAATCCAGGCATCCCTGTTGTGACAGGCATCCCACTGGGATACAAGATCCTCATGTCTAAGGACCCAGTTCATCTCTCCTTGCTCACCTGACCAGTCATCCCAGCACAACTTGGGTCCACCTTCTGCTCTATTACAAGGTTGCAGGTGAATAGCCAAATTAAAAAGCAAGCAGGAAAGCTGCCACTCAGAAGTAATTAGGTGTGGGAAAGTAAAGCAGAAGCTAACTCAAATTTTCTCACCTTCAAGCACAAGTGTCAAGTAACTAATTGAAGAGCTCAGGCTTCCTCATGAGTCCACAGAAAAAACAAGTTTTGAGAAGATAATTCTGAGAGCATCTTCTACAATTCATCTCCTCTTTTCACTCACTACTGAATGAACCCAGACTCTTAAAAAATTTTGGTATTTTAGATAACCAAAAGCTTGGTGAGATGAATTGGCGTGACCCTAATGGCAGCCACTGCTTGAAGTCAGTGGCATTTGTAGAGAAGCATGGAGGAAACTATGAATTGTCCTATAAAAACCATCTGACAACGAGCAGCACTGCTAGCAGGAGAAGAGGTTAGAAGATCCCCAGGGCACAGAGCTTTGTGATGTGTTAAGAACAGACAGCTGAGGAAATCCACTGGACCCCCCCCTCTCTCTCTTGTATAGCAGGAAGTAAGCATTATCAAAGAGTCCCTCCCCATTAGTGAAAAATTCTTTCCTACCCACTACCCCATTTCAAGGAAAAATAAAAAGAATGAGTCTCTGAAATTCAGAGGATAAAGGACATGTATAGGGAAGAGGAAGCCCAGCTCTCACATATTAGAGACAAACATATCTCTCTCTCTTTCTCTTGCTCTCTGTAGTGCTTCTGCCAGCAGGACACAGAGGCCCAAAGCATTACTGTATTCTTACTCCCAGTCCTCGGTGCTGGTGAAGACCCGGACAGTATGGCCATTAAAATCCTGCAGGGTGGTAGTGCCGGCAACTGACGCAGTGTACAGCTGACTAGGGTTAAAAGGGTTAAACTTCATTGCTGTGATGGCCCCTCCAGCTCCCATCTACAAGGAAGGGGATGAACAAAAGAAAAATCCACTGAGTGATGGGGAAGGAGAAAAGTGTGTTCTGTAAGTCTGCAGTCACTGCTATGTGTTTAACAGTAACAGTGAAACACACCACAGTCCTCTACGAAGGAACCATGTCTCCCACATGACGGTTGTCTAAAACAGGAGCTGCCCTACTGGAGGACAAATCTGCAATTCCTTCAGTCCCCAGGCAAGGTATTCCCTTGCTGTCTGGCACCACATTATTTACAAAAAGAGAAAGGTGACTCTGGAATTTCTGGAGGATAGACCTCTCAATGTGTATCTATCTTAATTTAGAAAAGTGATAAAAGTTACAAAGTCTTTGAGCCCCTCTTGGAATGGAAATGGCTGAATACAGCAATGAGGGGATATGCCAGCTGTACAAACCATTCATTCTACCTTAGTTTCTCACTTGAGATAAAGGCCCCTTGTTTATTCTACCTTAGTTTCTCCCTTGAGATAAAGGCCCCCATAGATGTTTCTTCATCTGGCACAATAAAAGGCGAGCAGAGAAAGATCAAGACTACAACCAGACAGACCCTGTCTGCCTACTTGTTTCTGGCATCCCTTTAAGATAACTGTTTGGCCAGTTGCTGTATTATTTTTCCACTGAGCACACACCAAGTGCTGCTTCATTATGAACTTAATTACCACACCTCAGGTTTCTCCAGTGTTAGAACAGTCTGGGACTTGGGAACAGACATGCTTTTGCATCTCAGTCCTACCCATAACTGACTACTCTGAAACCCAAGACCCTTATGTGCTTCTCACAAGAGACATCAGTTTTTATCTGCAGCATTTCATAGTACTCCAGTTTTCCTTCCCACCCCTTCCTCACATACGGAGGCTTACCCCCTTTATGAAGCAGGTTTTAGCAAGTACTTCACAGTCCCAAAGGATGATGTCTCCACCTTTGGAACCAACAGCTAGTGTACTGGGGTGTGTTGGGTGCCATTCCAGGCATGTCACTCTCCTGTCAAAGGGACTTGCTCTTCGAAAGAGGCAGTATGAGGAAAGAGAACGCAGAAAAGCCAGTTCCAGTCTCTGTTAAAAAGGTAAAGAGAATTATGACTTTTGCAAGCACCCCTGAGATTCTCTGAATGAGGAATGCTAACAATTTCTAATTGTCATTACTGTTAGTATGCTCACACAAAATTCTTAGCAACAAAGCTCTCTCAGGTGCTTCTCACCTTTGGTGTTACAGAAACAATTAATTTTCAAATGAAATGCATACGGCTCTGCAAAACAGTAAAACATTATGGACTTGATCACTATGTCTGTGAAGGGGAAAAAAATCAACACTTAACCTGACAAGATTACCTAAGTAGAATGGATACAAGAACAGTATCACAAAACATTCAGATCAGCATGCAAAAGTATCACTGTCCAACAACTCAGTTGGTAGAGTGGGCAAGTTTAAATATGATTCAAGGAAGTATAAATTGACAGGGCTGGGTCAACCAAAAGGGAAAGCCATCTCAGCTCTTGCATTTTTCATGCTTAAGAAACATAAGGGTGCACCAGACTTGGAGCCACAAACTGTGCATGTGGGGAACTTTTTAGACCTCTTTAAAGTTCCTCTGCTTGTGTTGAAAATACTTTTATGCAGGGAGCTGAGATGACCAACAGGTCCTGAAGGAGACATTCCTCACCTGCCTGAGCTGTGCCTGAATGGAGCCTCCCAGCATTTTCTGGTAGACATAATGAACAATGCTGCACCGTCGCTCCAGCTGAGAGGAAAGGACTCTCTTGTTTCTCATCACAAATCCACCTCCACTGCAACCTGCCAGTGAGGAAAAGAGTAAAACTTACCAATTAGCAACACCTGTCATGCTCATTACTAAACAATATAGAAGACCTCTGCATTTGCTGCTACATCCATGAAAAGCTTCAGCCACAAGATAAAAGCATCTAAATAATTTTTACACATCTGTGGTGCAGCAGCTTCTGCACTTACGGAGTCCAGTGCATCCGAAAGCCCACCAGAGCTTTGTGTATGCTTCCTCTTGTTAAACCTTCCTTCTCTTTGCCAAAGATTTATCAAAGACAACAGGAAAGGACTAAAGCAATGCCACAGGTGGGTGGTGCATCTCTTGGACAGCATACAATTTGAATGTTTCATACCCAAAACACAATGCTGCTATCCAAAACCCCAGCAACTCGGAAATGTATCATGGGAGGTGGTAAGCCCTTGCGTACAGCAAAAGAAAGGTCACACATGCGATCAGCAGGAACACCTGAAAATTCCCCAAGTATGGCAATGTGAGCTCCCACACAGTTCCTGAAATGCCTGCCTGTGAATCAGAATTTTCTATCTGCTCATGCTGTAGCCCATACAGTCTGCTACAATGCTGTGCGTTTTGTTTCTGATAATAGACTTGCTGATGCCTCACCGCCTGAAAACCTTTCTGTTTGGAGTGATTTTTGCTGAGAGCACAGCTTGTTTCTACATTTTGTTCATGTTCCAAGTTTTTATCTTCAGGGACCTTTATGTAAAAACTAGATCTGTTCAGTCCCATGTCTGTGATCTAACCATCCCCACACCAATGGTCTGTAACACCCTAGGGGATCTAAATGTCAAATGCATTTCTTAAGAAACAAATGCTATATTCATTTAAGGACATTTATTTAAAAAAAACCCACAAACAGAAGACTGAAAACACATGGATCATTCTATTTGATTAGAACCTAAATTAAATCTTTTTTTAATGCAATGCTGGAGAAATGCACACTTCTTTGTCCACATGCCAACATAGTGCAAATATTGTCATGCCTGTTGAAATAGGTACAAAAGTATTTCTATTCTAATTCCTTTTTTTGACTGAAGAATTAGTATCCACAGTTCCTTCTTCAGAGGAGACAGAAATGGAGGAGTTTTTTCAATTCCATTTTACAATGAAGGATAATTTATTAAGAAACAAAGCTTCCGGCCTTTTTAGAATCAGCTGAAACAAACCCTTTAAAAAGGTGGTTTAATTGTAAGAAACAGAACCTGTCCTATATGGATCAGGAGAAAAAAAAGTATTTTCCCAAACACATGCAAACTGGAACATAGAATGGAAAAGCTCACATACAAAGGTCTTCACCTTTTTAAGAAAGGGTTAAGGGAAAAATATTATTAGCCTCATTTTTCTGAAGTATCTTACAGGAATAGCAGATGTTTACCAAATATGAAAATGAGGCCATGAAGTTACAATAAAATAATGTAGCTAAATTAATTACAGAAGAGGTTTTAACTAGCTACAATTATACACAGAACTCCTTTCAAACAGAGCATTTTGCCTCGACGGTCACTGCTCACCCTGCTCCATTTGGACTTACAGACCACACAATGGAAATGTGCAAAATCATAGAATCCCTGTATCTCTGGCTGTTGAAAAACACTTCAGTAATTTCTGGATCCTTAAGCCAAAATTGTACAGAAAACCCATAGTATGTCCATACAAGGCAATAACCCTAGTGATCTCCTAAACCACTGATAGAATTGAAGGTTTTATCTGTGTTTTATCTCAAACCGGGACAATCTGAGATAAGGAGGCTGAGGGGAGACCATATTGCTCTCTACAACTACCTGAAAGGAGGCTGTAGGGAGAGAGGAGTTGGTCTCTTCTCCAAAGTAACAAGTGATAGGAAGGAAAAAAGGGTCTCTACTTGCACCGGGAGAGGTTTAGATTGGCTATAATGAAAAATTTCTTCACTGAAAGAGTTGTCAAGCATTGGAACAGGCTGCCCAGGGAAGTAGATGAGTCCCCATTCCTAAAGGATTTAAAAGACGTGTAGATGTGGCACTTAAGTACATGGTTTAGCAGTGGACTTGGCAGCTGGGTTAACAGTTGAACTCTACAATCTTAAAGGTCTTTTTGAACCTAAATGATTCTATGAAGTTGCTGTAGGTAAAGTCTAGAAAACGTCCTTGATAATGCAAAAACATTAAACTTTCCAGTATATTAGAAATTAATCACAACTCCACATTACATCAAAAATCTTTTAAGATTTTCTTTTTACCTAAGTTAGACATTAAAGGAAAAAAATGTCACGAGGAGAAGTAATTAGAGGAAATTCTGTTCATTCTAATCTGAACAGAGGTGGAAAGTATTCCTAGTTACTGTAGCAGAAGTTAGAACATGGAAAGAATGGGGTACAAAGACCAATTCAGACTAGATGCTGTAGGACACCAACCTCAGGACTACCGACTGCATTGAGAATTGCATGAGAGAAATAATGTAGTACAAGACTGGTCTGTCCTACACTAAAGCAGAGATCTGGAATACAAGAATAATACAGGAATCTGTAATACAGGAATAATACAGGAATTCCACAAAACTTAACCACCCTCAAAAGAGCTGTAACAGCATCTTCAGTGCTTTAGGCTTTTACCAAGGGGTATGGAGTATCAAAACTTAAACATTCATGGATGCACACACACTCACTAGACAGAAATTTGGAAGATGTACTACCCCAATACAAGTCTGTCTATTACTTCAACATCTAACCCCATCTGAACACTCATGTCTGAACATGCTTCTTGGCATTCTCCCTCTCCAACTAGTCAATGCCTGTCATTTGCAGTAAATCTGGTAGGGAGAAAGAGCAAGGATCTGAGGAAATGTTACCAATTTTTCCTGGGGGTTTAGATGTTTTTCTCACAAACAACCTCTTTTCTTGTTTCTCATTCCCTCTTTCCCCATAGTCTCGTTTCCTCTTCCCAGCTGATTTTGCCTCTTCTGGCCAACGCTGACATGCCCTTTCATGCTTCTTGTCCTTTGGCTGGTTCACTGGAGCCATTCTGTTTGACCACTGAAAGCAAAGAAAGCATGGAAGGTAAGACTGTCATATACTTTTAACCAGCAGACCGAGAGGAAAACTGGAATTAAACATAACCCACTAATCTAAAGGTAGTGCTTAGATCTGTATCCTCTCTCATTGGCACGACACTAGCTTTTTGTTGTTCTCTACTGAAGAGAGGAACAGGTTCAATAAAATCTTCTTTGTTCACATATGAAAATTAAAGTATCCTAAAGCACTAGAATATGTTTTGACAGATGTGCCTCTACCAGACTTTTAAGCCTGAAACCCACAGATCTGCATAAAGTACATCTGTGAAACCACATAATACCCTAACTGTTTCTCTAGCAGCTCACACTGAGCTCTTTAGATTCAGCTAAGTGAAAGGTCAGAGTTTTAATGACGATGGCCAGGGCTGACTGGCCTGGCTGACTGGCCTTGCAACAAATGGGCCCAGAAGGTACTTCCTGCATAATGGCCACTTTTCCTCACAACGGCCACCTGGTATTTGGATTGGGCTCCTGCACCGCCTGGCAACCACACCTGAACTGTTTCTTTGACCGGTGGGATTCAGCCACTCGTGTCCCGTGTTACGACGGCCACGACGCCACCAGGCCCCTGAGGAAAAGCATGGGCCTCCCACGGCCTTCTCTGCAGCCGGCGGGCGGTGCGCCAAACGCCGTCCGGAGCTGCAGTTCTTCCCCGCAGAGCATCCCTAGACTGAGCCTGTGCTCGCGTTGAGCTTATTTAGAACTCCTGAATGACTCTCACGGTATCTGCCCGTGTTAAATATAGCTCGGCGGGCAGCGCGCAGGCTCTTCCCCAGGCAGCGCCCCCCACCCAGCGCCTCGAGGCCTCTCGCGGGGCCGCCCCGCAGCCCCCGGCCCGACCCGGCCCGGCGCCCCCGCGGCCTGGGCGGAAGGGCCGCCCCGCTCTCACCTGCGCTCCGGCCGCCTCGGCTCCCCCGGCGCTGCCGCGGCCGGCGGGCGGCACTGGCCCCTCCCCCGCGGTTTCATAACCGGGGCGGGAACGGGGGGCAGCGGCGTCGGCCCGGCCCCACGAAGCGGCACCGAGTTCGCCGGCCGTGGTGACCACCGCCACCCGTCGCCGCGGAGGGGCAGCGGCATCGGTAGGGGAAGGCCGAAGGGGGCTCGGGGGATTTGCCTAGCCCCTGCCCGCCTCCACCGCCCTTACCCCTGCCGGCCTCCCCGGCCATCAACATGAGCAGCGTCTCCGGCTGCCCTGGAGCGGGAGGCGGCTGCGAGGGTCACGCTCGCCTGAAACGCGCTATCCATCTTTGTCTGCCTCTTAAGTTTATTTGGTGGAGCACGTAAAATCATAAGCCCCTCAATAGTTTCTAAAGCACCAAATTGGCCTATTAAAGCTGTTTGATAAGGGCCCCAAACACTGCAATCAGAAAAAAATTTCAAAACACCATTTCCACAAGAAAATGCACTTGGTGTTGGAACTCACCAACATCAACAACAAAAGGCTTCAAAAGCTGGTAACAAAGTCGTCAACAGCAGCTCAGAGAGTACCATTTCCTACATGACAAAGCTGACAAAAATAGGGAAGGAAGAGCTCTACCAACACAGAGGGAGGTACCAACACTTCCCCCCACACCTGCAAAGGAGCCTGCTGTCTGCTGGCCATGTTGCGTGGGGAACCTTAAACCTTAACTCTGGAGCAGAAGGGTCGCCTGCTTCAGGCCTACCAGTTACTATGCTGAGTAATTAAGGTACAGTCATCCACACAGGTGGCTATGAACACAGGTCCTAAAATAGCTGTACATGTACAAACCCATGCTGTAGGGTTTGGTTTTGGATGCTACTATATTTTGCACTGTAACTATAGTTACCTATGGATTTTCTCACACACTAGAAAATGCACGGAAAAACTACCCAGAAAAACAACAAATACTCAGTCTCTATGCTTTTTCGCTGAACAGTAACAAAGTTGTATTAGTTGCTGCCATCCTGGATCAGAATGCCATACACAAAAATGATAATTACTAACAGAATCTGATTTTGGACATATACATCAACCCAATTAGCAAGTCTTAAAAAGTCTCATCAGGCCCTTTTGTACTACACAGCATTGCACCCATTAGCAAAAAACAGCAGGAGAAATAACTGATCATAGCACTTCCCTTCTTGCCTCTGAAGCCTCAAAAGCTTGATTTCTGGGAAGAAAATGTACTATAGAAAAACATCCTTCATATCTTGATAGTGATCAAGAGTTTTCTTCTATAGGCCTGCAGAAGTCTTCATCATAGGATCCCAACGAAAACTTTGATGCTGTTACCCAAGTTATCTCCAGCAAAGATGTGTACTTCCTGTCCCCACCCCTTTTGTTTCCCAGCAGTATTGTCCCCCACACAGAGCACACATAGCATAACCTACACATTTTCCTCTTGGAGCTATCGCAGTTAGCATTTTTTAGAAATTGAATGGAATAGAAAAGAGTAGAAAAGACTGTTTTGTACAGAAGGGACCTACAACGAGCACCTAGTCCAACTGCCCGACCAGTTCAGGGCTGGCCAAGTTAAAGCCTGGTACTAAGGACATTGTCCAAATGCCTCTTAAAAATTGACAGCTTGGGTCATTGGCCGCCTATCTAGGAAGCTTGTTCCGGTGTTCAATCACCCTCTCTGCAAAGGAATGCTTTGTAATGTCCAGTCTAATCCTCCCCTGGTACAGCTTCAAACCACTCCCATGTATCCCATCACTGGATCCCAGGGAGAAGATCAGCACTTCCCTCTCCACTTCCTCTCCTCAGGAAGATGTAGGGAGCCATGAGGTCACCCTTCAGCCTGCTTTTATCCAACCCAGACAAGCCAAACTCTGGACACAGTCGAGGACTTCAACATCATTCTTAAATTGTGAGTCCCAGAACTGCACACAGTACTCAAGATGAGGCCACATGCTAAATACATTGTTTGTGTCAATGACTAACACCAAGTTTCCTTTCTCTGTAGAGAATCACCAGATATTTTTGTAATTATTATCCACTAAAGGCAAGAATAGCAGACAGTACACAATTCATGCACAGAAAAAATGCCACTGGCCTGACGTCCCACAGCTCAGTGTCTGTATGGTACTCTGAGCAAACCAGAGAAAGACTAATTTGAGAAAATATTCTTTAATGTATTTATAGTCTCACACTCTTCAAACTACAGTATGCAACAAAGAGAAGTATAATTCTGCATGGGCAGGATATTAGGCTTATTTTTATGATGCCTTTTGTCTGACATACAATTATGTTGAGGCTCTGCCTCAGTTACAGGACATGGTTCTCTCCCACAGAATAAAGCAGTCTTGTCACTGGGTTCGGTAAAGCTATATTGTAACTAAGATCAGCTTAATGGTATTGGTAATACCATTAGGGGTTCTGCCTCCTTGTTGCCAGGATCTTTGTCCAAAGCATGAATATTTTTGGCTACTTTAGTCTCACAACTGATGTATATATATATCATTAGAGCAACTAGAATTTGCCATGCGCATGAAAACAAGCCTGTATTCCATGAAAAAGTAAGACAAAATATAAAACCCTAGAGATGAAAGAGTAAATATCATGCTTTCTGACCTCCTGCTGTTCCATGACCATTGCTAAGCTGCCCGTACCACAAAAATGAACAAAAATATCACTATCATTATGACCTTGTTTACCTGAGCATCCCATCTTCCCCAAGCCATTCCAACCTTGGAGGAAAGGATTCCAATAGCCATGCTATTTAGTACTCTCGCCTCACAATCAGTATTGGTGGTGGCCAGGTCCCACATGGACAGCATCTATCTTAGACGCTCTATCTTAGATGCACATGGGATATCAATATAGAAATCAGCATGAAAACATAACATAGGGCAAACACTGGATATAGACTATTAATGGATGACAGGTGTTTGCCTTTTCTGACCTTCATTAATGTACATTAATTTGATAATGGAATTAAAAACTCAGAACTTAATTGAATAAGGGTGTATCTGTGCCAAGGAGTTGGGTTCAGTTTTGTTTTAGTAGAATATAAAGTTGTTGCTTATACTCTCAACTGTGATTAACTTTGAGAATAAGATGAGCATCTTTTGTTGCCTTTTTAAAGGATGCTCATGGTGACACCATAGCCAATGACCTGTCATAGGCCTACCTTCCAGAGATTCCATGCTGGTAAAAGCGAACAGAGGACTGGTCTCAAAAGAAATTAGGTGGAATGGTTTCTAATGTCCACTTTCTAACACAGCATTTCACTGTATGTGAAGGGCATCAGCACAGTTAGTTTTCTGGCTCTTATGAAATCTAGGACCCTTGTAAAGAAAGGCAAAACATCCAAGTACTGCTCCAGAGAAGTGGAAGATTTGGGGCATGCTCTTTCTTCCTTCTGCAAGGCTCTCAATCTTTCCTTTTTCCACCAATTGAATAAACATCACTGCAAACCCACAGCTGGTCCTTGGAATTGTGTCCCAAGTCACTTGGAAGCAGTCAAGAGGAGATGGGCCAACAAGGTCTCCTAGTGCTCCTCGTGCAAGCCCTGCCCCAGTGGAAATTGCACTCGGGGCCTGGCGTTGCCAAAGGAAACGCTGGCAGGCAAACTCCCTGGCATTTAGAAAACAGCTGGTGTCAACTGAAAGGCTCCAGTGACTTAAAGATGAGGTCTGGATTATTCAAATAGAGGTTTTCAGAGGAATGGGTGAGTGACTGATAACAGTTAGCAGGAATCGGGCTGAAAGACGGATGCCAAGGCAAACTGAGGTGATGCCAACCTCTAAGCCCAGGGAGAGTGACCCACGCCACGCTAACAAGCGAGAGCACAGCACTCGGGTGGAAGCCGGCCTTAGGGAACCTCCTGCTCCAACACACCACAGCGGCTCCGGGCCCGACAGGTCAGCTGGCCGGCACAGCGCACAGATGAACGAACTCAGGGACAGGAGCCGAACTCACGGCTGGGCCGAGTGGTCAGCTCCTCACAGGGCTGCCTCCTTCCCGCCCCCGGAGCCCGCCACGAGGGGGATCCCGGCCAGGCAGCCTTCCCTCAGTCCCCTCCTCACCCCACGGCCGACCCTAAGCCCACCCCAGTGTGGAGGTGAGGGGGAACGATGACAGGAGCCGGCGCTGCCCTCCCGGCACGCTCCCCCGACCCCACCTGCCTGGGCAGAGCCCGCTCCCGTTAATTGGATCAAGGGCCGGGCGGCGNCCGCGCCTCGCCTAGGTGGTCTCTGCACGCTGAGCGTCCCGCCGAGCCGCGCCGTGCCGCCTGCGAGGTAAGCGGCAGGGTTACCGCTGCGGGCTCCGCTCCCTCGGGCCTGGCGCCTTTCGGACCTGTGCCCCGTGGGGTGCCGGGGGTCTTGGCGGCAGAGCCCGTCCNCCTCATGGAAGGTGGGCGGGTGGGGGAGGCGGTGCCCGGCTGGGCGCTGGCTGTGGGCAGGAGGGGACCGCGAGGCGGCTCGCCGCGGTTCGTCTGGAGGCTCAGCGGAGACCCCCGGTAGGCGCGGGAGCGGCGGCGCGCGGGGCTGGGAGGGGCGGCGGGACTGCGGTCCCCGGCGGGTTGTTCGCGAGGGGCTGGGGAAGCTCTCGCCAGAGCTTTCGCACCCTTTGCGTCCCTCAGCTTCGCCGGGTGCCCCGCCGCTGGCCTCCCGGGGCCGGCCCGCTGCCGCCGCCCCGTCACTGGGGGCTGCCGAGGCTCTCCCTCCCTCCCTCCGGAGCCCGCGCCTCCGCTCCCGCGGGGACAGGGGCCTCTTTGTGCCGCATCCGCGCAGAGCCGCTTCCCACTCTGAAACCGGAGCCGCGGGCGCTGGCAGCGCTGTGGAGAGCGGGGATAAAGCGGCTTCCCAGGACCCCCTGGGGAAAGGGGCCGCGCCGGGGCCCAGGCTCACGGGGCTGCAGTCCCTTGTCTCAGGGTCCGTGTTGCCGGTCTGTGAGTCGGACTCATGGCAGCCAGATGGAGAAGTTCGGCAGACGGGACAGTTCTGTCCTTGTTCGTCCTCCTCCTCTCTTCTGGCTGCCGATAGCAGGGAGGGGAGAAGAAGGCACGGGGCAGGCGCAGGGGTGCTGCCTGCGGCCGTATCACCGGGCCCCTGGCAGGCTGCTGGGGTTACCGTGTCCTCTCCGGCCTAGGGCAAGAGAAAGCTGATAAACAAGGAGGGTATTAGTGGGCCTGAATATCCAGTGCTTGAGAAGACAGTCTGATTTGTCACTGGGCACGGGAGGAATGCCCATGATCTCTGCAAAGCTATCGATAAGTGAAGCTAGCGTGGCCCAAACGCATTAACCTGTTCCACCACTTTCTGTGCCAACTATGCGTTCTTTGCTTGCTTCAGTTCTTCAGGCATGCAGAAGGCTCAGGGCTTGGTAGCGAGGGTAAGGTTAGCTGACCACCGCCAGACACTTGTTCCTGGCTCTAGGAAGTAGCCTGGCCTTTTTGTTCGCTCTTTGACCTTCCTTGTACAACTGGTGCTTCCTATTTCCTGAAACTGAAGATGAATTTCTCTCCCTTTCAAATCAACCGCTGGTCTAATTTGCACAAAGGAATTTCTGATATGATGGTAATTATTTGCAGTCCAGAACCCAAGCAGAGCCTCCCACTCCACCCTGGAATTGAAGTGTCACTAAAAAGTAACTAAGCCTTACAGTGGGTGACTCAAGTCAGTCTCAGGGTGGACTCAGAGCAGAATACACAACTACAGTGTGTGGGCTAAAATGACAGGGTCCAGATACTCCTTGCTCCAGGTGTGAGCTGGTCTCTGGGTGGAGTCAATGTGGAGCTTCTCCCCATCGGTTGCATAACTGGGCACATTCTTTCATGCAAGGATTCACCTTTCCCTGAAGTCTACAATGTGCTTTGTGTGAGATGAGTCTGCTTTGATAGTGTTTTGTGTAATTAATAGTATTTCTCTAGAAGTTCCCTAAAATATTTACTGGATTGTCCTTTGAGTTACAGCTTGGAACAGAATGAATGTGTGAGCTTGATCAGCTGCCTGCTGCCTTCCCTATTCTGTGCCTGGTCTATTGTATTGCTTTATTGACTTTTCAGTTTTTTTTCTTCTGACCTGTGCGTTTGAGCTTCTCTAGCTTGCCTGCACTTGTTCAAGTGAAGACTGTCATCTCAGGCTGTAAAAAGCAGTAACTTCAGAGTGTTAGCTATGTATAAGGCTGAGAACAACTGCCCACCTAGAACTCTATTATCAAATGTCAACAAGTGAATAGGATTGTGTGTGACTGGACTACGCCAAAAGGCTGCAGGTCACTGGGAGACTGTGTGGGTAACCAAGTCATAAAAGCCTGAAAAGTTTATGGACCCAAATTAATTTCTTCACAGAATAATGACTGGTGCTTTTTGTCATTTTAGGTTTTTGTGGATTATACAAGATCTAGCCTGAATCTTTTGGGCTTTCCCCAGATGATAATGAATTTCCAACAAAAAGAGAATAAACATATGAGAGAATTAATATATATTTACACATGTGCGCATATGTGTGTGTGTATGTATAAGATCAGTAATACAATAACGTGACTTCTTAGGAGACGCAAAGCTGTGAGAATGCCTTAGTCACCACAATGGGGTGATGTGAGCTTCTGTCAGAACTCATGATATCAGCAAGCATGGCAAATACTGTATATTCTTTGCTCTGGCCATCTTGAGGGCTGGAGATTATTCAGTTGGTGTTTGAACTGTTTGGTCTATGTCATGGCTGGCATCCAGGGATTGAACTGGGGACCTCAAAAGCTAAAAGTATCTGCTTGTAGCCTGAGTGGAAAAAGCTATACTCTTGATCAGAGAGCATTAATAAACTGCCTCTATTTTTGACGTCAGCTGATCAGTGATCTGTGAATTTGGGCTACTCTTGAGAGTTCATGGGGAAATGCCTGAACAATAGGAGAGCTGTTTAAGCCCTTTAAGGAGCTCTTATCTTTTTAAAACAGACTTTGTGATCAGGCAAGCTGTTTTATCACTAGTTACTCAGTGCAATGGGTGTAGAGGGTACTCTGTGAGAGGGAACTGTGTCAGATAGATTAAAAAAAGCCTTAATACTTCAGTCTACAACATTAGTGGATGGTCAGAAAACAGTGACTGCTGTATCTGGAAGTTTTCAGGAAGAATTTAGGATTTTGCTCTTTGAAGAATTTCAAAAGAACTTTGCATCCTTGGAGCAGTTAAGAAGCTGTTCAAGTGGTAGCTTTTTGCCACTACCTTGCAGCATGGTGACCACTGTAATTTAACATCAAAATGCTCTCTGTTTGGGCACAAGTTTTTCCATCAGCACGAAGGAAAATGTCAGTGCAAAGAACCTGGTGCGTCCTCTGCTGTAATCATCCAGCTTTGTTTCAGTGACTGGTACGTTAGTTTCAAGTTCCTTCAAGCTGAAATGTGGGCTGAAGCTGGGCACTGCTATAAGGCAGTAAATGTGACTGGCATCCTAATCACCTTTGAGCCTTCCCTGGTTTCTCCTTGTTGTGAATGGGATGATGGGAACAAGCCTTTCAGACTTGCGATAGTTGGAATTTTTGTGTTAAATCTAGTGATTGTCACTGGGCACTGTAGTTCGTTGAAAAGGCATGTGAGAGATCTCCATGGTACCGGGGGCCTGGATCCAGGGGCATTCGGTTTGTGTGGGGTTTTATGCTGTCTTAATAGGTGACTGTGGTAGGACTGTTTATTGCAACTAAGTTTTTCCAGGCTAGAGGGGTTTGAATTACTGCAGGCAACCCGTAAGTAACGGTGCTAGCAAGTCTTCAGCCTCCTCAGTCCAGTCCCTACTGTGAGCTTGCCCAAGCTGTGTCTCTTCTGTTTGCAGGAAGATATGGTACTTGCCTCCTCTCAGGGACGTAGTCCTTTCAGTCACCTACAGGTGCTTTTCTGGTGGTAGTAACTTCCTGCTATCCCTCAGTACAGTACCCCTGCTGCTGAGCCAAACCTCTCCCACTCCTGAGGGTGCTGAGCTGCACCAGCTGCAGTAATGCTGTGCAGAGTTCTTTTGCAAGGCCTTGCTGCTATTTCTGACAAGGGCAAGAAGCTTTCGTGGAGGATTGGGAGAAGAAGTAGCATATTTCACTTCTTGAATGATGGCAGGTATTCACTTTTGCTTCTTGATGTTTTCAGTCAGCTCTTCCTTTTACCAGGACTGGCGAGCTGTGGAAACCCACGTGAAAGCCCACTGTTGACTTCAGCAGGCTTCTACTCCAATGCAGGCAAAGAACTAGTGTTTTGAGCTGCTTCAGGAAGCATTGCAGGGAAATAATGCCCACTGGATTGCTCTGTTGTGCTTCTGGTTTTATAAAAAAGTCTCCCAGTGTTCTTTCCTCACATGTCAGGTTGAATCCCGAGGACCAGAAACTGAGATTATTCCTTTGGGCAGTGGGCTGAGAAAACAAATGACATTCCAGTGGGGCTGAACAGTTAAAATCTATCCTGTCACATGTACACTTTGGGCTGACTGCCCCATTTGCCTGTGTTCTCCTAAAGTATTTTGAATAACATCTGGGATATGAAGTGTTAATAGTCCCGTTTTTCAGCCTGAGATCCAAAAATTTATTTTAAGAGGCACTACTGATACCAAGGAGCAGATTCTGTGCAGATACTATGAAAGCAGATAAAAGCTGCTCCATGACATGCAGGGCAATGAACTTCAAGAAGAATGTGTGAAGTATTCATGGCCTTTCAGCAGAAGAATTTCAGCCTTTCAGTACTTAAAAGGAGTTTATAAAAAAGCGGGAGAGCAACTTTTTACATGGGCAGATGGTGGTTGGACAAGGGGGAATGGTTTTAAACTAGAGGAGAGATTTAGATTTGATGTTATGAAGAAATTCTTTACTCAGAGGGTTGCTAGAACAGGTTGCCCAGAGAAGTTGTGGGTGCCCCCATACCTGGTAGTGTTCAAGGCCAGTGGGTGGCATCCAAGCCCATGGAGATGGGTTTGGAACTAGGTGATTTTTGTGGTCCTTTCCAGCCCAAACCATTCTATGATTCAATGAAGTAGGAATCTCCACAGTGCAGGCCAGTTCCTAATGGCTTTCCTACTCCAACCTTGTTACCTGTATGTATCTCTGGAAAATCTGTCAGAAAGCTGTATGAATACGCTTAGGAGTGGAGTTGCTACAAAGAGGCTGATCTGCCAAACTCTTCTTGAACCAGGAGATGCTACCAAGAAAATGTAAGTTCTCTCCAGTCCACAGAGCAAATGATGCTTTCTTTTCACATGTCTGGTTCCATAAAAGACTATGCAAAATGACTCTGTGTAAAAGCTACTCTGCAGTCCTTCCAGTTTGTATGGTATTGAAGTCTGCCTTACAGTTGCAGTTCTTTTTTTGCTGTTTGGATTTTCCCGTAGAGTAAACCTAGCTCTGGTAACAAAAGGTGAAAAAAGAACCTTGCTGTCAAAGTGGAGGAACTGGTCACACCTGGAACAGAAGTAATGGGTGTGATGCTTTAACCTCATTCTTCTTTACCATAAGAGATGCCCTAGCACTCAGTCTTATCTTACTCAGCTCTCAATTCAAGGAGTTGGTTGTACTCCCTTCCACAGACTGTTTGGGACTTGAAAATCTGCAGAGAACTGGATGAACTTCAGAAATGCCTTGAGGATGATCTTTCATGGTTTCGTCTCCATTATATGAATATTTGGAAGGAAAGTATTCACATAATAAGCAGTTTTAGTAAATCAACTTTTACCAAGTAAAACCAGAAATCTATTTGATGCAACCATAGATAAAGAAATGCAGTACTTTTAATTAAGTGGCCATATGATTGTCACACACTTGGTCTGAAGGACAAATTTTTTGCTAACTCTTATCTCCCATTCTCCTTCCTCAAAAAGCAGCCACTGGAAAAGACAACTATTGGTAAAGGAAACCCAGAAGTTGCAGAACTATAGATGGGTTAAAAACTCACTGTGGCTTCCAAGTGGGAGAAGGGAGCAGAGAAGGCTGGAGACTTCTGCCTGCTCTGCAGTCTGGTGAAGCAAGAAGGTACTAGAAGCTCAGTGTTAGAATGGAGCTAACTGGCTTGTGGCTCCCACTAAGGTTGTTTGATTGCATTGATAGCAGTCTCCTCCTTAAAACTTCCTAGTGCATTAATGTAAACTTGATCCCTGCTCTGGGCATTGGAAGGTGATTCAATCACAGGAGAGTATTCCAGTGGCAGGAACTTACTGGAGTTTGTTCCCCAACCCGCTCCCCATCCGCAGCCACAGGAAACACCCCTGATCACTACTTCCCATTATTTCTGCCTTCTTTACTCGGGGTTAGATCAGTCCAGGGCATTTTATTCTGTTTGGATCAGTGCTGTTCTTGTAAAGATCAAACAAATCAAATTTATTCCAAGCCTAGTTGGAGAGGGTAGACTGGCCCAGCCTGCTACTACAATGAGTTACGTTTACTAAGTTCCAGGCAACTGTGTCACAGGATGGACTATTGATCTTACCAGTCAGTAAGTGCAGAAAAAAACCATTACCTCGTAAGATGTAGATTAAATCCTGGAAAATACTTGCATTCAGTGCGGATTGAGACTGCTGAGGAGGGCTATATTAGCTTTGACTAGAGCTTTAAACACCTGTTTTACAGTGACGTAGGAAGAAAGAACTTCCAGTTGTTTGGGGTCCCTTCTGATGAAAAGGGAAGTGCATGTATTTGCTGGCAAGCTTGGTGTTTGTTTGCAGAGACTGATGCAGTAGGGTGGGAAGTACCCTGGGGAAATATCCAGCATAGAAGCAAACAAGTGAAGAGGCCAGGGAGTGGAACAGCAGAGATTACAGGGTCTCAATATCTGCCTGGGTTAAAACCTTGCCCTGAGAGAGTGGTAAAACAGGGGCTGTGAGAGCTGGAAAGTGGGCATGCTGTGACTAAGAAGTGGAACAGGAGTGATGCTGTTCACAGGGCTAAGAAAGCAGGCTAGGGTAGTTCTTGGTAGCTTGTATGTGTGGCTTCTTACTAAGTTGTCAGCTGCAGCTGCTAAACACAGGCACAATATACATGTTTAAATTATTCCAGCAACCATTTTGAATAAAAATGAACATAGCCTACTGCCCTGTTTGAGGATGGTACCCAATGGTTGTTCAGCACTGGCTCCTTCCCTCCTTCAGCTCTGTATTTGAGATTATAATAATTTTTTTAATACAAAGAACAACTGGGAAAAAAACGTAACACGTGCCTTGATAGCCCACTACATTCCTTCATTAACACTGTCTCATACTGTCATGTTAACCAAAACAGATCTGTGTTCCTGTAATATTAAAGATCCTCTACATCATATTGGAAAAGAAAGCAGATTTTTTTCCTTTTCTTGGTAAAACAGTTTCTGCCTGGTAAAGCTATGCCAGCCAGAAATCTTAACCCCTAGATCAGCAGCAATGTATTAGTAGAAGCCTGTCCTGTAGTCTTGGCTGCTGATGGGGAATAGCTAATAAATGTAGAAAGGATTGAGTTCTGCATGAAAACAGCTTGGGGTGGAACATGGGGAATGTCTGTCATTGGTACATTAGCTCAGTCTGAATGTGAAGACTAAGCTAAAGAAGCTGTGGTCTGAAATAAGAGTGTAATGAAGCAGCACACAGCCTCAGGGGGTCAGCCCTTCAAGTGGAACAGGATCTTGTCTGTGTTTTAGTACTTTGGTATAATCATGGAGAATTTTGCTAGTGGACAGCCACATGATCTCTAGCGAATCATGGGCTGGGAGATGGGCTTCTGTTACAGGCTTGCACATAGCTGAAGTGACCTCTGTGTGTAGTTACTGTTCTGCCTGATGTCTCTCTGACCTTTCCCTGGCTGGAGAGATGAGCTGAAATCTTGCTTGAAACTGTATTAGACAGTGCTGGCAGGCTTCAGTCCTTAGGGAGAGGCTGGGAAACACTGGCTTAGTCCCTTTCCCAGTCAGGTGATTTTGCTGAGGGTGTGACACTGCAATAAGATAAATACCTCTACGGGAAGTTTTGGAGGATCTTTGTGTTATTTTTAATCCTTTCTAGCAGTAGATAAGAGCTGTCCCCCCTTCAGAAAGGTGAGTACACCTGTAAGTACCAGACCTTCTATATAATGGCAGTGGAGAGCACATTACTGGGCATTATCCCAGTTGCTGGTTCAGAGCTACTGGATGTGCAATTCCAGAGATGGTGAGTCTGGAAAGCAGACCCTATCCCATGCCCCATTTTGTTCTCTGTTGGGGACCTTCCTAGCTCTGCTGTACCAACAGCAGTCCAGTTTGTTACACTGCTGGAGTCATATGGAACCTCCTGGCTTCAGCTCTCTAGTTTCATTCTGACAAGTTAAAAGGAAAAGAAATAGGGATTTCATGCTTGTCCTTCTGTAAGGGAAAGGAGGCTGCCATCTTTTTGTGTATTTTGATTGTTCAGATTGAAATGTTTATTTGCAACCTATACCAGAGTGCCAGTGTTTTTGGAAAGAAAAGAATACCTTGACCACTGTGTACAGAAAAATGACCTAGAAATCAAACAAATTGGCTGCAGAAAGTATCAAATTCCTGCCTTGTGGTGGTAGTTGTCTTGAGGTGGAAATTAGTAGCAACCTTTTATTGATTAAAATTTTTGCTTAGCTTGGCTTTAGCACCTATATAGAAACTGATTCAAGTAGGTATAAGGTTCCTACATGTCTGCATTCAGCATTTGCTGTAGTTGGGAAAGGGAAGAGGAGTTGGGCAGGAGGCCTTGTGTGGATGAATTCCTGAAAGGCTGCATACACCAGCTCTTTGAGCACTTGTAGAGTTCAGAGGCTTGATCTTGGTGGATTTAGGAAAACAGTTGCTCACAAGGAGTCTCAGGAGACAGTCAAGCAATGCATAGAAGTGGTGCCTTGGGCATTTGGAGGCTGAAAGTATTGGATTGTGGTGTAGATGGAAGAAGATTTCTGTGGTTTACCTGCTTCTACCTGAGGGAAGGCTTTCAGTGGAGAAGAACTATTAGTACTTTTGGGTCTAGAAGTTTTCTTTGTGGTCAGGACCCTGTTGCACAAATGCTGTGAAAGCATGAAACAACAAGACACATCCTGTAATGTGTAATGGATTTCACATTTTTGAAAGGGAAGGTGTTAGCCTGACACCTTGGTCAGGGCAGGGATCTGTGGTCTGAGATGCGTCCCTGTCTGGATCATGAGCAAGAATAACAACGTGGCCTAAAGGTAGAAACAGCTTTATCGCAATGAACTTTCTGGCATTTACCTGAGTGGAGCTCAGTACCAGTGAGACAGTCATGAGCCATTCCACCTTTCTGCAGCTAAAGAACAAGAGCCATTTTTTGATAACTTAATAGGGAGTTGATAGCAGGTGTGGCCTAGTAATTATATTGCCTCCTAAGTGAGAGCAGGTATGTGGAGGAAGAAGGGAGGTATCCTTTTTAACACCACAAGCAGAAATAGTTGAAGCTGTCATTTGCATGGTTCAGTTTTCCTGATGTTGCCAGTTGTAGTGGTGTCTGTGATGCCTTTATCCTTAATCCTCTGGAGGTGTGAAATGAATAGCAATGTAGTCACTCTTTCCCTCTTCTTCAGAGACTTTGTCTTGCAAGAGCTGCAGTGAGGTCTTAAGTAGCTCTTAACTGTGAGAGCTGATAGAGAAAGGTGGGAAGGTAGGGATAAACATTCCTTTGCCCTGCAAATATGATTTGCTTGATAGTCTCCTCTTAGCCGAGGTGGCATCAGGAGGAGTCTTGTATGTGATATTGGCTCACATAAAACTCCAGTGGACCCAGTATAATTCCAGCTACATTGCTCATACCATACAGACTCTGCCAGCCCTCCTGAATCATTTGGTGGCTCTTGCTAAATCAGGCTGTCCACAAGGTATCCCTGTCATCTTTACTTTGCTGTTAAACAGCCTCTGGGCTTTGGCACATATATTTACTTTTCCAGTTAAACTTGGGCTTTCCCCCGGTCTCAAACTCTTAGTGGCTCACAACACATGGTATTTCAGGAATAGATAGGCATGAAGGGGTGGACTGGCAATCCGCTTGCTCTTTTAGGGCTCACTCAGGGTGACAGCAGCAGCTGTTCTTTCCAGCCCCTCTCTGCAGTACTAAGTACCTTCCCTATGTCTGCATGCAGATCCAATTTGATCTGCTGACTGACATGGGCTCATGAAGTATGTAAAGGAAGTATGTAAAGTCCAGAAAAAGCCCAGCAGAAAAGGGTCCTTCTTGTTCTTTGACCTTTTTGCTTCTACTAAGCTGGATTTTTCTGGACTTCTATAAAGTCTATAGAACTGCTATGGAAATATGTACTCAACTGACTGCTACTCAGGTCACGGAGATTAGCCTGTAGAAATATTATACCACTTCATTGTATTTTCCACCCTAGCTGCAATGCTGATGACTACAGTAAAGCCTTAAGTTGTGGGATACTTTGCCCCATGATATTACGGATGCTGAAAACTCATATATGAGTTCAAAAGCAGGTTGGAGAAATTAATGGAAATCTGTTGAGTGCTCATTCATAAGTGCCACATCGAGCTCAGGGAGGTTCCTGTCAGCAAGTGGTTAGAGGCTTGGAGAGCATGCAGGGAGGCATCATGCTTGCTCCGTTGTCAAAGTGAGGGAAGGTATCTGCTTTTGGCTGCTGTCTAGAAAGGCTATGAGGCCATGATAAACCTTAGTCGGATCCAGCACAGCTGCTATTGTATTTCAGAGCCCGTTAGTGATAGTAAACCTGGTTATTTGAGTTGGTAGCTCCTGAGAAGGCAAGCAGATGTTACTCAAATTCTAACATGGAAACTGCAGAAGGAATACATTCAGGTTTTGGGACATTTGTTTTGCCTGACTGTCCTTCAAATGAACACGCGTATACTGCCACACAACAGCTTTCCACATTTACCCCCCAAATTCTAATACCATGTAGTCAGCCTGAATGGGAAACCAGAAATGGAAGGCATGTTTGTGATTCATTGCTTCCTGATAAAGTGGGGATGGGGGAGTGGTGCGGAAAAAGTGATACAGCGTTCATGTGTCATGTATAATTGATCTATGTTTTCATCAGGAGAAAGAAAGAATGGGCTTTAAATATACTTTTACATAACTTCATGAAGTTTTTTTAAATCACAGCAATTTCAGGAATGTGTAGTCTTGTTTTACTGGGGACTGATGGGAAGCCTTGTAAGGTTTTTGATGAGCTTTAACCTTTTATCCAGTGACCTGGACCACTCATGGTCACAACTCTTCCCACTCAACCTCCTGCCCTCCCCTTCCTCACCAAAAGTCACTAGTTTGCAATAACCCCGTCTGTTTTTCTTTCCTTCCTTCTCTTTCCCTACGTTCTTTCATTTCTTCTCAAAAATGGTCTTACTGTCTGGCTAAAAATCCTGCTTTCAGGTTTTGCAGTTTCTATTCTCAGCTGCCCTAACCTTCCAGCCACAGCTGAGTGCACATTGGTGACTGAGAAGAAGGGATTTTTTGCTTGTCTGTTGTTGAGTTTTCTTGTTGTTGTTTTTGTTTTAGTAAACAAACTTTTTACATTGAGGTAAGTCCCCAGGGATGTAAATGTGAGATAAACAAAAACACCTTATTCAGCCCTTGCTTCTCATAGCCTCTGCAGACCTTTTACTTCTTTTTGCTCTGTGGAAAGCCAATGAGAGTTCCCTGTACTATATAGCAAAATAAAGTATTTCTGAGAATGTGATGGGAACAGCTTACAGAAGCAAGAGACAAAAAAGCTCTCCTGCTAGAGAGCCACATCCTATCAGTACAGTGCTAGGTGCTCTGCTACTAAAGGGACTGTAGACCAGAATATGCAGTGAGTTTTGGTGGCTTTTTTTTCACATGGAGTTACCAAGCTCTTTGAATTGTGTACAAATCTTCATCTTTAGTTAAAGGGGACAAGTTAAAAGGAACTGGAGAAAAAATCTGTGTGCCCTTCCCTCTTTCTCCCAAAGGCAGCTAAGTGCAAAAGTATATGCAGCAGTGCATGGAGACTGTGGGGTTTGCTAAACTGGACACTGTCCAGTGAGGGGAGACCAAGCCCCACTTGGGGTCCTTGGAGGTCTGTGCTTATTTTAGGCCTTTCTGGCCCAAGCTGTTCCCTGTGCTCAGCTGTTGTGATGCTACCTTTCCTGCACAATGCTGTCAGCCACCCCAGTGTTTCTATTTTAACTCTCTCTGGGGCTAGATCTTGTGACACAAGGATTTGGCATCTCTCCTACGTGCTGGAACATGGCATCGCGGGAGGCACAGTGCCTGCAGCTGCTATATCAGAGGGTGCCCCTCCTAAGTGGCTGGTAGAAAAGGGACACTCCTAGGATTGCAGTGCATCAGAACAGGCATCATCCCTGCAAAGGAGTGTCTGACTGTGCCTATCTCTATCTCCTCCAGTCTTTTTTCAGAGTTTGAAGCGCTTGAGACACACTTGCCAGCTTCCCACTGCTCCCCTGCGGCATCTCACTTTCAGCTTTCAGGTATGTAGTTTCTGGGGCCAGGAGTAGAGCTGCATGCCCTGGAGGCTCTAAGATGGCTTTGCAGTCAGCTGACAAACGGTGGGGAGGGAGGACAGGGACAGCTGGTGGCATGGTGAAGGAATTAATTTTTCAAGGTTCATGCACTGGAATGTCATATCCCATTTAACAACTTGCTTCAGTGACTGGAATTCACCACTTCCAGCCATCTGAAGGCCAGAGGAACAGCATTAATATACTTCTGACACACTCCATGGGATGACACTGGGCAGACATAGCCAAATGTTGGAAATTCCTGCAGTCTGAGTTGAGGTGCTTCACTGTGTGATTCCTGCCACCACGAAGGATTTGCATGAGGTGGGAGATGTGTACTCTTGACCTGATCTTCATCTCTGCTGTGTGCTCTGTGGGCTGGCAGAATGAGCAGATACCTCTCTGGGGTGTGAGGGAAGCTTTTTATAACCCGGAATGTGCAAGAGGAGAAGTGGCAGCAAAGGCCATGCATGCTGCATTAACCTGGGCTTGTCTGGAACGGACTGGGTTTGTCAGCAAGCGACTGGGCTTGGGTCCTGTTACTCCTTCTCTCAGTCTTGCACAAGAATAACCCTGAACCTCTCCCCAAGGAATTCATATTGTTGTACCACATCAGGAACAAACTAGCAGTGCAAGCTAGCACGGGGGAATGGGCAAGAGTTCCAAGACAGCAGAGAATGAGATGAACCTTTTACCTTCGAGCCTAGATTTTGAGCCTAATGCAGTGAGTGTAGTGAAAACAGCAGCTGTGCAGGGATGCTTCTAGGGAAGCAGTGTGCTGGGTAACAGGCACATGTGCTGTGCTGCTGTTTGGCTGGGTATGCCCCAGCATGTTTCTGTACTTCTGCTCAAGCCCAGCTCAGCTGGTGGGCAGCTTATAGGGCTCCTCCCCATTCAAGACATGCCTACCTGCTGACTGCTCAGCCTTGTTTTCCCCAGTCAGTTGTTGTAATCCCGTAATCCTGAGTCATCTCCATTGACAGAAGACTTATTTAAAATCTTTCAAGGCAGATTTCAAATAGCTTTAGCTACCTCAGTTTCTGTTACCATCTTGAGGGCCTCTGTTAAGAAAGGAATCTGCAGAAGTATTTGGGGCTGCTGAAGAGTGTTTGATTCATGAGCATCTCTGATATCTGTACAGCCAAGGTTTGGCAACATTGTCTTCTACAACATCCTTTCCCAGTGTGTTACAGGCCTGCCAAGGAGGCCTCCCATCTGCAGAGAGGGAGGAGGCCAGTTCAGCACTGGGCATCTCGCTGGACCTTGCCATTTGCAGCTGGAGGGGCAGCGATGCCAGTACTTGACTTCAGGGCAGCAAGTTGGGCTCCTCCAGCTCCAAGAGTCATGGAGAACCATGCTGTCTGCAAAGGCTCAGCCAGTGCCATGTTTAAAATCACTTTTCTCTATTCTCAGGTTAACCAAAATCTGCAAACATTCCCTGCTGCAAGAAAAAGAGGGCGATGTCATCAGAAGATGATGCTGGTGGGGAGGCTCCTGGGGGCAGTTTCTGGGAGGTAAGGAAGGATAATTGGAGTGTGAGGGAGGTAGGAGTGTCATCTTACCACCCACTGGTAGAATTACCAGTGGGTTGAGTTCCAGGTCTGTGGGTGACATGTTGCCCTTGTGAGGAGTGGAAGGGAGGAACTGTGGGAAGGTTCAGTACCATGTTGTGTGTTACTGCAGGGAGTAGGTGACTCTCTTCCACAGATACTGTGGAATGAGAGTTCCTTGTTCAGCTGACATAGATCTGAGCTGTGAGAGAAACAAGCAAATCATCTCAGCTTTTCTCCGGTGCTGTGTCTGCCTGAGATTGCCAAAGGAGAGTCTGAGCCCAGATGCTGGCTTCAGAAGGGCTTGTGTTCCCTCCCCGTGCAATGATGGGCCTTCTGTTGTCTGTACTGAAGGAACATGAAAGTCAGTACAGTATAAACAATAACGTCGTGTGACATTTCAGGCTGGAAACTACAAGCGGACAGTGAAACGTGTGGATGATGGGTACCGGCTCTGCAATGACTTAATCTCCTGCTTCCAGGAGCGAGCCAAGATAGAGAAGAACTATGCCCAGCAGCTAACAGAGTGGTCCCGTAAGTGGAGGACCAATGTGGAGAGAGGTAATGTTGGCATATTAGACTGGGAACAGGAGGCAATTATTGCACTTCTCTGAGTGCTATCTCTTACTGAGGTGACACTGCTTCTTTGAGGGACAGGCTCCCCTTCCCCAGTAAGGAGGTGACTTTCTTGGATGTCTTTGTGGGTTTGCCTGTTTTTGTAGTCAGTCCTGTGATTCACTTGGAGAGGTGTTCTCTTGTCATGTGCTTGGTTATTAAAAAAAAAAAAAAAATCTGTGTGCTTAGTTTGGCAAGTCCTTGGGCAGTCCATGTCTTAAATCAAGCTGGAGATATCCCCCTTTTAAGGATGGCTTGACTGTCTTCTCCTCCAGTTTGAGAAGAACTGCTAATGCTGTGATTTAGTGGCAGTATGCTTAAACTGGTAGTGTCTCACAAAGTAACAGGAAACAATGGGACAGATGTCCCAAAGAACCTGCTGGTCTGTGGAGCAGAAGCCTAGCCTCAGTCAAGAACTAATGTTGCTGTCTGTCCTGAAGCTCAGGCCAGATTTGGGAAGAGAATTTTCTACAGAAACCTTCTCCTAGCAGGCACTGTCTGGGACAGTTGAGGCTGCCCAAAGAAATGCACATCTCATCCAGCTCTAACAGCCAGTCTAGATGCTGCCTGGTGGGACTGCTGAGACCAGTCAGTGCTGACTTCGTTGATGGGGCAGAGTTAGGGAAGTGACTCCATACTGGAAGATGTATGTAGGAGGAAAAGAATCTGCATTCCCTTCTGTGGGCAGTAGGTGTAAGAGCCCCTCTGGCGCTTGTTCTCGCAGGTCCGCAGTATGGTACTCTGGAAAAGGCCTGGCATGCCTTCCTGACAGCTGCTGACAAACTGAGTGAAATTCACTTGGCTGTCCGGAACCACCTGGCTGGTGAAGACTCGGATAAGATCAAGGCCTGGCAGAAGGAGGCTTACCACAAGCAGATGATTGGAGGCTTCAAGGAAACAAAGGATGCAGAGGATGGGTTCCGCAAGGCCCAGAAACCCTGGGTGAAGAAGATGAAAGATGTAAGCAAAGTGTGAATGGAGAAAGAAATAAGGGCAGATTAGCTGGCTGCCTGATTTCAAGAGCCACTGGGCAAACAAATGAGGTTAGCCAGAGTAGCCAAGAATTTCAGAGAGGGAGGGTTTTCTCAAGGGTCTCCTGTTCTTGTGGTTTAACTTCCTTCCTATATGGGAAGACTTCGGTTACAGGTTCTGTATTCCTGCACAGCAGGTAAGCATTGAAAAAGAGATCATTTGAAGGTACCTCTTCCCACTGGAGCGTTGTTTACTAAATGCTGAATTGGCATTCCTGTTAGGTTGCTGCAGACTCTAACAAATGTTTAATAACATGTCTCCTCTGAATATTGGAGAATCAGTGTGGGCAGGATCATGGCTTTTTTTGCATCCCTTCTCCTACAGGTCGAGACTTCTAAGAAAAACTATCATGCAGCCCGGAAGGAGGAGAAAACAGCCCATACAAGGGAGAACCACGCCAAGGCAGACTCGTCTGTCTCACAGGAGCAGATGCGCAAGTTGCAGGAGCGTGTAGAGAAGTGTGCTCAGGAGGCTGAGAAGGTGTGTGTGTGTTGTATGGATGGGGGTCACAAGGATACTCCTTTCAAGGAAAAAGCATTGGTGGTAATGTCCCTCAGTGGAATGACTCCTGCTGAAGCCTGTAAGATGTGAGATCCCATCATCTGAGGTTTTAGTGAACTAGACTGAGACTTCAGTAACCAAGGTCTCTGTCTTTTGAGTTGGGCAAGATCCTAATTTATAAATAAATTTAAAAGAAAAAAGGAAAAAAGTGTAGGGGATTTGGTGCAGGGGGTGGAACCTGTAGAGCTGAAGGCTTGGCTACTAAAAATAGATTTGTCTGTCTGGAAGAGGGAAAGTGTGGAAGGTCTTGTATGGAAGAGAGTAGCAAGGAAGAACAGGAAACTTGCAAGAATATTAGGAGAGCAATGGGCTGGGACACTAGCTGTAGGACTAGTGTAAGACTAGCTGTCTTCTTATTTCTTTGGTGTGTTTGTTCAACAGTGCAGGGGGGAAAAAAACTTGTCAGTCCCAAGCCAGAGTAGGGAGGGTTGTTACTTGTTTGCCATCAGAGCAACACATCTCACCATTGCTGTGCCCCTGCTACAGTGCAAGGATCAATATGAGAAGATGCTGGAAGAGTTGAACCGCTACAATCCCCGCTACATGGAGGACATGGAGCAAGTGTTTGAGGGCTGTCAGGAGGCAGAGCGCAAGCGACTGTGCTTCTTTAAGGAGATGCTTCTGAATCTGCACCAGCATCTCAATCTCTCCACTAGTGAAAGGTACTGGCCCTGATACAGGCAGAATTGTGCCAGCCTGGAGTGCTTAGGCTCTGGTCAGGGGTGCCAGTTTTGGTGTCTCTGGAAGCTGCTTGCTTGCATCAGCCAGATCTTGCTCCTTCCCCTTTCAGGTATATCTTTGAACAGGCATTTGGTCTCTTTAGAGTGACCAGTGCTGGGGGTCTGTGATTGTAGGCAGTGCCAGGCTCCCCAGAGAGGATTTTCTGCCTTTGAACCCTTCCTCTTTCAGTACTGTCCTCTGTGTGTACTTCTATCCTATGAAATGCCTCCATGTTGCTGTATGTAATGCCAGGCTAAGGAATGTAGCTCTGTTGCCTTCTAGTATCCACCCATTTTGCCCTTAGTAGAGAGGCCTTTTGTGAAGTTGTGTCTGTAAGCCCTAAGAGGGGTTACGCAGGGGTAATAGGCACAGCCAAAAATCTTCTGTGCCCCTTTTACGGCAGAGGCAACAAATTTTAGCCACCTCCCTGTCTGTGTGCAAGAATGTGGTGTGTTCTTTCAGTGCTCACTTAATGAGCTGTGCTGAGAGCTGGCACTTGTTAGGCACTGCCACACCAAACAAGCCTGTCCCGTTTGCCAGGCTGACTCTCCTGTAAGGGTGGCTGTGTTTTCCTAGGACTGCATAGGTGCTGCTTTAGCATCCTTAATCCTGTAGGATTGAGGATGCTATGTAATTGTGCATGAGGTTAATCTCTTCCTTCCTACTTGGCTTTCGGGAAACTGCCAAGGGACTTGATTACTGGTGGTTCTGTCTGTTCTGGTCATAGCTTCCATGCGTTGTATCGGGATCTCCACCAAGTCATCATGGCTGCAGACAACCAGGAGGACCTGAAGTGGTGGCGCAACACTCACGGACCAGGCATGGCGATGAATTGGCCTCAGTTTGAGGTGGGGTACCAGTCTAGAGTGTGTCAATGCTATTTCCAAACAATTAGCTGCGTTACTGAAATTGGCACATTACTAGTCTTGTGTCGGAAAGATCACATCTTTACTCAGCAGGCTCAATGTGTTAGGCTCTTCTGAAATTCTTGTTGTGTTGCAAGCTGTCTGGTGCCCACAGGGGCATACACAGGCTGCCAAGCTATACTCCAGCCATCCAGCTGCAAGGTCAAAGAACAGGAGGTGGTGCTCAGGGCTGTGGGACAGCTTTCTGTGATGATTTTCTCACAGCTTCTCTTGTTGCACCTTGGGATTCAACAGAAGTGAGCCTGCTATGTCAGCAAGGCTCTGGAGCTGACCAATTCAGCTGCTACTGAAGTACAAGCTGGTCTTTTGTCCTTCTATATTGGGCAGAAAAGATGTACACAGCTTTTCTGTGTGAGTGGCTTGATGGTATTACTGGTTTTCCCTGGACAGGAATGGTCCCTCGAAACACAGCGGCAAATCACCAAGAAGGAGAAGAGTGGCAAGATGGCTGATGATGTCACACTGACCAGCATTTTGCCTGCACGAGATGGTGTTGTCTCACAGAGCCCTCTGCAGACAAGGTAAAGGCTGAATTCTGGGATACATCAGGTCAGGGAAAGTGCAGTCCTGCCTAGGGTCGTGAATGAATTGGGTTGATAGGAGTATCTCTTCCTTAACTTCCTGTCTCTTGCCTGTGGCACTCTGGAAAAGGCCATGCAGAAAATGCAGTTTAGGGTAGATGTTTGGTTTTGGGTTTGTTTTTTTGGGGTTTTAGGGTGGGTTTTTTTGTCGAGCACATTCTGCCTCACAAAGTGCCTTCCTTGTAAAGATCCTTCTAGTGACAAGATTTAGCCCAGTCTGACTAGTGCTGTGTGATTCTGGCATGCATTTCCCCAGTTCTTCCTCCCAGACAGAGTGAAAAGAGTTGGGAGTTGTGTGCTTTCCTAAATGAAGGCAACAAATTTTTATTGGTTTTTTCCTGTTGTGGTGCTGAGTAGTACCTGACAAGTTTGGGTATAGCTGCTTCCCTTGCCAGGAAGCAAGTCTGGAGAATAGGGAGAGGCAGAACAGACTTCATCCTACTGTTCCAGTAGCTATCCTGCTTCAAAAGGTAGACTCTGGCCAAAGTGAACTGAGCAGAGAAGAATGGGGTTATAGAGATTTCTCAAGGCCACTACTGTATTTCACAGTCAATTGGATTCAGGGGCCCTATTTGCCAATCTACAGGTTTTCCTATCAAGAGGAGCAGAACAGCCTCTTCTATGACACCCTGAAGGCACCAACCCATGTGAAGTTAGTATGCAACATAGCCTCTGCAGGGTTTTTTTGGGTTCCAGGTGTCTGTCCTCTCCTGCTTTTCCTGTCTGCTCTTGTCCTTGACTTGGAAAACATAATTCCAGACATCTCTTCAAGGTGCAAAACATGGCTTTTCCTCTCTGTCTTATTCTTGGCTGGAATAACTCTGGATGCAGCTGGGGTCTCCAGTTAGGACTGCCCTTCCTTGTGTGAGAGGGTCTGCTGGAGTAGGATGAGGTCATGTGAAGTGTGCATGTGTAAAGATACTTCGAGGGTGAGTCACCCTCCTGGGCCTCAGGGCTCTAATGCTGCGTGCTTTCAACAAAATGTAGTATCTCCTGGGATCTCTCTTCCCTGCCCTCGCTTGGCTGTTGGCCTCTTGCACCCTGTCCTGTAGCAGAGCAGTCTCAGGAGTCAGGGTGGTGCATGATTCAGGAGGAGGTGGGTGAAAGATCAAACTACTAGCAACCATTTTGTCCCCTCTTGCCTTCCACACACGAAGCGGAGGGAAGGAGGACATTTCGGAGTGGTCAGATGAGGAGACTCCCAAGAAGTGCCTGGATGCCAACGGGCACGAGGAAGACCTAAAGGTACCAGGTGTACGGGTACGAGCACTCTATGATTACACAGGACAGGAGGCTGATGAGCTGAGCTTTAAAGCAGGTACAGAAGCACTAATCTCCTACTAACCCTTTGCTGTCGTCACTCGGGCTGACTGAATGATTGAAATACTCTGTAAGAATTGGATGTCCACTTGAAAACTGACACTTACTCTTCCTTTGGTCTGACCCACTGCCAGCTCCTTCAAAGTGGATGATACAGTGAGAAATCTAATTTTTTCTAGACTAAAAGGTAGTGAGACTGCATGGAAAGAGACTGTCTGGGCCTTGGTCAGAATGCAGGGAGAGCAGACCCCAAGTGATAAAACAGATCCTTCCTGCCTCCTCTTAGGGCATTTATTTTGAATTGTGTCTTGAAACTTTATTAAATGATTCTCTCTTGCACCATTGATATAAAAATTACATGAGTGTTATGGATTGTCTTTTCAAGTAATGTTGAAGATAGGTATTTTGGGAGAAAGCTCACCTGAGTGACATGTACTACTGAAGGCAGAGGTCAGCTGGCAAAAAACAGTTGAGCTAACTGTTGCTCAAAATGGGTTATCTTGAGAATGGGAATCCTGGCTCACAGCAGAGCATTGAGTGCTGGAGCAAACAGACCTGTCCCCTTTTCTTCCTTTAGTTAAATTTAATTTGCATGTGCCCTCCTCTCAACTTCAAGAGGACATCTGGATCTTGGGAGTATTTCTGATCTTGCTTGTTTTGAGTTTTACATGGTATCTCTGTGCTAGACCTCTCCAAAATACATCCATGGAAAGTCACTGAGGTTGTTGAGGGCCTTTGTGCCTGAGGCCAATATCTGCTGCAGTGTTACCATACTGGTAAACTTCCTAATGCTAACTTGTTGCTTTAAGATATCTTGCAATATGGGTGCTCTAGAACTTGACTTTGTTATTTCTTTCCACTCAGCAGATAAAATGGGGTATGACTTGCTAGCTGCAGTCATCTCCTTTTTGAATCTGCTCTGAGCAACACATACCAGTAAGGCCTCAGCTTAACAGCAGTGACTTTCTGAGACTCTGCCAGTGTGGGATGTGCCTATTGATGCAGTCAGACCTCCCTCTCTGGCAGAAGTATGACCTTCTGCTGGTGGAGGAGGGGATCTTTCTGCCCCTTCCCAAAGTAGATGTGGGAATGTTAAAAGTCTTTCCTGGTCATAGTCTGAGAAATCAGTTGATTTCATGCCTTACTCGCCAAACCAGACACTCCATCATGGAATAGGCATTTTGGGTCCTAACAGCCAGAGCTTAGCAACTTCTTGTATTTCCTTCCCACTTGCCTATCAGAGGAGCCACTAAGAAAAAAGTGTCTCAGATCCATCTGATCACTCTGACTTGTAAGCATGTTCCTTAGAGAGAGAAAAGTAGGCAGAACTATTGGGCACAAAAGATTTCTGATGCTGATTAGAAGAAGTGAAAGTCTGTTTAAGTTACTTGGCTGAGGTGATGGTACTGTGTATAAATATTGAAGAGATCAGTAATTCTGGCTTTGATTAAACTGTGCATTATGATAAGAGTGTTGATAAGGGGAGAAAAGTGTGGTGATTCAGAGCAATAGTCTTGCTTTTTATCATTTTAGGTGGGTAAAAATGCCATGGTAAAAATTTCTCAAGGCTGCCTCTTAATGACTGTTCTTACTTTTAGGTGAAGAACTAATGAAGATTAGTGAGGAAGATGAGCAGGGCTGGTGCAAGGGCCGACTTCTCACTGGTCAAGTTGGACTCTATCCTGCTAATTATGTTGAAAAGGTTGGATCATGATTGCTGCTGCCCTGCCAGTGCCTCACAGCCATACCAGCATCTCCTGCAGAGGTCACTGGGTCACTCCTGGCCCAAACCACCTTCGCAGTATATCCAGCCGCTTCTGGACTTTAAAGGCACATATTCCATGTAACTAATGCTTCATTTTAAACATCTAGATCCATAGGGATTTTCTAAAAAATAAACAAGGATGAATAAAGACTTTTCTGAGCACTACAGTAGTGTAGGAGTGCAGAAAGAAACAGATCCTTTTGACTTGCAGTCAGTGAAAGGAGATAAGGATTTTCATGGAGCTCTATAAAAGAGAGAAATCACTCTTCCTTGGCTTCAATGCACATGCATCAATAGGGTGTTGAGGTCTGCCCTGCCTCCAGGCTTTCTGTTCAAGGAATTTTGGATGTCCAGGGTAATAGGGAACTTCTACTATTGTTTCCCCTTTTTAGCTCCATCAAGCTGACTGGCAGAAAGCTCCTTATTCTCCCACATCTTTTATGAGTTTTGGTATCCCTCACCTGCAAGCTTGTTGGCATCCCTGGTAAGGCAGCTGGTATAAGTGATACAGCCTTAACCTGAACATCCCTCTCCCTGCCCTCATACTTACTGGGATAACCCCAGGAATGAATGATAGTATAGCTGAGGCACAGGAGAAAAAAGCTTCTGTCTTGCATGGTGTGGCTGTTCCGGCTAATGAGTTGTGAACAGACCTGTTATGCAGCAAGTCAGAGTTGACTAAATGCTCCCTTAGCTAAAATGAACTTTGGACACATGCTGAAGGCTGGTTTTAACAAAATGACAACCACAATCCAGCACTGTTCTGCTTAGGATCCCTACATTCACTTGTGTATATTAGGGTTTCTAATGAATCTAGATTATTTTGGCTACACCTCTCTTCAAGAGCACTTAGTGCACAGCAGACACCCTCTTTTTTTTCCTCTCCTACATCTTGACTTATACAGGGCTAGAAGTGCACTCCCTGCTTTGCCAAAGACCCCTGCACTGTGATGAGGGTTGCACTGTGGAAGCTGCATGCTGGCTGGCATAAATTAGCCATAGAGGGGTAATTCCCCTTCTTGTCCTAAATTGCTGCAAGTGCACTTATGACCATGTGTTAAGTGCCATTCAGAAGGGAGGATGTATCAAACATCTTTATCTCACCTGTCCTTCTGCCTTTGAAAGCCTGTGAGACTGCTGGGAAGACCTGGCATCCTGATTCTAGTGCTCTGCATATTCCAACATACGGTAGGGACTGATATGCCCAAGAGCTTAAGGGAACAAAAACCTGGAAAAGCTTCCATTGTTGAAGAAATAAAGCCAAAAAAGCAATTGCTTAAAATGGCTTACTTAGTACATCTGCTTGAAACTGCTGCTGAAAGGCATTTTGAGTTTGTAGTAACCTTCTGTAGTGATGATCTTATTCTGGCCTAGCAAGTGTGAGTGACCTGGTTAAATCAGACTTGAAACTCAGTTGAGCCTCCACCAACCACATGGGTTGAACTGCTTCAGAGCTGTTTGGGAAAAGGGTGCTACACATAAGAAAGTCTGAAGTCATGGGTGAACACTGGGAATTAAATGGCCAGTAGGGTGTTAGCAGCAGCTAGTAAGCCAAAATGTAGACTGAAATGGAGGAGGGGATGGATGTATTCAAACACTGTTGATTTATGAAGAGTAAAGTATCACAAACATCTCATTGCCTGGCTGACAGCAGAAATTAACCTTTTACAGCATACTGGATGCCTTGAAATGTAGTCTGCCATGGATAAAGAGATGGGAGACTAATGTTACTTAGTGTTTTTGTGAGACCACAGAAACTTAAGAGTTGAACAGTTTTGCTCGAAATATCCCTAGCACTGTATTTCATGAATGGGGAAGAGGAGTGCAAACCAAATGAAAAAGGCTAAAGCATTTTGCTCAGATTCTATTACATCATTTCTCAAGAAGAGAGAAAGTATTTCCAAAAGGCAATTAAATATCTAAGCAACAGACATTAAAAATGCCTAGATTTAGCTATGAATGTACTTAGTATTCTAGGTTCAATATCTGAAGGTGCCTCTAAGCTTATGCCATGTAATTAGAGGTGTTGGTGTATAAATGCTTGGATTTATTTAAAGATCTGGTCTGTGCTTTCAGTTCTGTGTCCCAGGTAAAAGTATCATTACTGTTGGCGCAGTAATTGCAAGTGTTCACTTGCTGAAGTGTTCCACCACACTGAAATGATTTGTTGCTCCTTTGTCCTAGCACAGGTGAATGTGAAGACAGCCATGTCTGCCAGGCTTCTGAGAGACTAAAACAGCACTAAAATGCCCTGATGTGTCCTATAAACAATACTGAAGTTTCCCTGATTAGCCTGCATATTTCAAACACTAATGCTAGGATTTTATGTAAGGTCAAAAAATGGTGGAAGGGAGCTACAGAGGACAGCATGAACAATTGACTTCAACTCCTCTTCTGAGTTTTAGTCAGGCTGTAATTAGGGATGGAGCTAGGTGTGGCCAGAACCTGCTAAAGGACAGAAATGTCCAGCAGACAGGACTGCTGATTACGGTACAAACAACCTGAAATGCCACAGGACAAAGTCTGAACAGACTTGTTTGTCCTAGGAAAACATGACCACCTGATTATTATGGGCTGCTTGAAAGTTTCCAGAAATAGTGACAGATTGCAGCCTATGTGAACAAGTCCCCTAAGGAATGTTTGCACATCAGAAATTCCTGCCAAGAGCTGAAGTAATGGACAGCAGACAACACACAGAGAATGAAGAATTGCTTGGCTGGACTATACCTCATAAACTGGCATGGCACTTAGTCCTGGCTACCCAAAACCATCTGGATTAGTAAAAAGAGAGCCTGTGTAGGAAAGACCCAGCTGGAGAGAAGGGAAAAAACAAACCAACCAACCCACATCTAATGATCTTGTATTAAAGTAATAGTTCTGCCTAGATACTTGGTTTTCCACAGAAGCAAATGAGGTTTTGTTAACCACAAAGATTCTAGTTGAAACTTGCCATCCATGCCATGCCAAAAGTTTTATGTGTGAACATAGACATGTACCCATGAACTAATTGCTGTGCCTGAATTCCAGAAGGCCAGTGAAGCCTGTTCTTCTCCCATGGTTTTTGTAAAGAAATACAAATGCATCTCTGTGCCTGATGGGCAACACAGTGAAAAATTATCTAGTCATATTTTTTAATAAAGCCATTCCTTGTGGAAAGCTCATATATCTGTGGTTAGCAGATAATTAATTTGGTTCTGGCATCTTCCTGGAAAAGAATTTTGAGAGTATCATGCAAGGCTTGGATTTCCTGTTGATGATGAATTTTCTAGGAAGAGGAAGTTAAAGATTCTCTATGACAGATCACACCCATTTCCCCAAAGTAGCAGCTGAGCTTGCCTAACCCAGTAACGTTTTTGCCCTGTAGGCAAAATCTGGGCCACAGAGCCCACGGGCCAGATGTGCTCTTGGATGGCAACTGAGTTGTGGTTAGCCTCCAGCTCTGGGTGGCACTCCCACAGCCCTGCCTGGAGCTTGGGGCCATTGCTGCTTCAGTTTACTTTCCATCCCATTTCCCATCTCCTGTGTCCTTGTGGCTGTTTTGCTTGGCACCAAGCATGGAGGCAGGTGCAGGTATGTGGCAATCCTGCAGAGAGACCCATCAGTGCTGTTACAAACTGTCCTGCACTGCCTCTGCTCTGTTTTCAGGTCCAGCCCAAGGCCACAGCTGTGAAACTGTGGAGCTCAGCTCTGTTGTCTCCTGCAGGCTCCTCCGACTGCAGAGCAGGCTCTGCGTGAACTGGAGCTGCCTTGGTTCATTTCTGGCACTATGTTTATGGATAGCAGGCTGCAAAAATCCCTTCTGCTTGTGAAGAAAGCTGCTGCTGCAGTCAAAATGGGCTTGAACACTCCACTTAGACCTGTAGGTGAGCATTTGTAGAGTAACTACACTGAGACCAGCTGCTGACAGATCGTGGGGCTGAATGTGAGACACAGTCAGTGTAACAAACTCCATCTTGACACATGGAAATGTGGTTGGAAAATACCCACTGCAGGCTGGCAGCAAAGGTTGTGCAAAACAAGCCAGAATAGTAAGGCTGCATGACATAAGGCAAAGTGTCTTCAGAGGGGCTTTGCACCAAACCAAAACCAAAAAAAGGAGAAACAGACACAACCAACGTGTTGAACCACTGCCCAGGCTACAAGGAGCTACTGGGCTGCTTTTATATAAATAGTGAGACTTTACCAAGCTACCTAGGTTCTTAGAAGATCAAAGAGGATTAATATGAGAAGATGAACAAATCCTTACTGAAAGGGAGGGGAAGGGGACAATGGAGTAGGTTCTGTAACTAAAGAAACTGGCTAGTTATCTTTAGAACATCTTGACTAAGCAACATGGCTCCAGTGAACTTCTCCAAAAGAAATTTCAGGCCAAATCACCTCAGCTGCTTTCAGCATATCCATTTTCTGGCCACGTCCTTCTGTTTTTCATCATTCAGTAACCCTGCTTGCAGAGGTTTCTGGTTTGTCAGTCTCTTAGTTTAAGGCAATTACAGCTGCTGAGACACCTCAACAGGCAGTGTAGTAGTGCTCAGCACTTCTTCCCCCTTCGTATGGGGGTCCATAAGCTCTCCTCTTCAGTTTCAGCACTTTCACTGGGTGCTTCTAGTTACACATCCTGTGGTCCCTTCCTCCCTGCATTTCCTTTCTCTCCAAGCAGCTGGAAGTCTTCTTCCAGGTCCTGCACTCTCCCCTTTTGACTTCACTACCTCTTTCCTTCCTGAGTCTATTGTTCCTGCTTCCAGCAGGAGGCTGACACTAAAACAGTCACTGCCCCCAGCTGTGACCACAGTAGCCCTTTCTCTCAAGGGCTTCTCTTCAGGGCTTCCCCACAGGTGCCACACACTTCCTAAGGAATACTGTATTCATAATTCTATGGATGTTTGTTTGACCAGTGGCTCTGCATCCCCTCTACACACTCCAGCCACCTATGGAGCTGAAGCACTGCTACCTACTCCCTCTGCACCCAAATCCTTCCTAATGACCTGTTTGACAGTGGTAATTCTGAAAATCCTTGGTTTTCAAAAGAGTTTTCTCATCTTGCCTTGCTTACCTTGTCTTTTGGTAAATTCTGCCTGCCTTGCTTTCATGGGTCTTTCATGTCTTCTGCTTAAGGCATGCTCCCTATGCTTGTAGGGGCTGCAGGCAACTACTCCCTGTACTAGAGGGATTCAGTTTAGAAAACTTGTGAGTGGGGTGATCTGCAAGGAAGAGTCTACTGGAAAATTTGGAAGAGACATGTCTGATGGGTGGACAGCCCTGCTGGTTCTGACCTCAGGCAAGTTAGTGCTTCTGCTGTTAACAGCCCTTGAAAGAAGGTAGCTCAGGGTCTGCTCATTTCCCAGTTTTTCACCTTGCTTCCATGTGTTGTGATATGCACGTCTTCCATCGCCTGAATTATTGTCCCCTGCCAAACAGCCTGCTTCCAGCAGGGGCACCTTTAACATGTCCAGACCATCACAGCAAGATCTAAAATTAGTCCTCAGATCCAGGAAACCCCAGGGCACACCAGCCAGCATACACCTACTTTGGGTTATCTCTAAAGCTTCCCAAGTCCAAAGCACCTGCCAGGCCAGAGGTGATCTTACCAGACATTTGCAAATCAGCATTTGATTATAATACTGGAAATGGAGTTACAAAAAAAACAAAACCTGAAGACATACGTGTATATACACACAGGCACTCACTTAACAACTACTTAGGAGCAGCACACTCCTACCCTGGCCCTACTCTCCTGTCACCCTTTCCATAAAACTGCAGCAATTCTGCCTGGCAGCCCAGCAACATTGTCTGGCACAGCTGAAAGGGACAGTCCTCTCTTCTCCCTTTCAAAACTTCCTAGCCCTTGCCTTACTTATCACACAAGCAGGAGGGGATCAGCTCAGCAATGCAATGACAGTCACTGTTTGAGCAGTCTAGGGACATGAATTGGCCCACGGCTGTCACTTCCCAGAGTGGGTGCAAGGGACAGCACGTGCAGCAGGACCAGCCTTTTGGCTGCAACACAACCCCAAAGCAGAGCAAGCCATCCGTCACTACACTCCTCAATACCTCTTGAGTTACCCATCTGTTGTGTTCCTTAATTTATGTGTTCCTTTAACCTTTGCTGGCTTTTCTCCAAACCACAACATTTGCAAGACTGCAGCAAAATTGTGTAAGTTATAAACCTGAACAAAATATTCACTCTACATATAGTGTATTAGCTCCTTAGATCTTGCTGGAAGCATTGCATGGAGCCAGTGAGTGACATGACTGCCTGCCTTGGTGCTGTACTTTTTCCTAGGGAGTCAGCTACTAATTACACTAAGTCCAGCACACTGGCAGCCTGGTCAGCCAAAGCCCTCAGCCAGCTGCTTCCCTTGCATCAATCCAAGTGAATACATGGCAGGGCAGTTTGCTGACTTGACAGAAACCTAAGCTAACCCAAATAAAAGTTTTCCATATGATCCCTGAAACCACAGAAAATTGGGAGCATCTTCTTGAGCACTCTGGGAAGGGGGATACCTGCTGAGAACCTGTCCCTTGTTCCAGTGAGAGGGAGAATGCTTTCTACCTGATTTTCCTCTTCTCCATTCACGGTTGTGTTTGCTCCTTGCACTGCTGAAAATAGCCAGGCTGCCCTGAAATACTGAGCAGAGCTTTCTCCCAGCATTACTGTCTATCCCCAAGGGAAATCATGTGGATTAGTCTGTAAACTGCTTAGTAAGAGAGGAAGGAAAAAAAAATACAAAAATAGATTTGTGTTAGGAATTGCTTCTCTGCCCAAGGGGTTATTGTAGATTTCTAGTACCCCACCACTCAACACTGTGATCCATGGGAAACTATATCTCCTTGTTACTTTTTGGGTAGTTTACTGAATTTTCCAGCCCCTTTCCCAAAACTTCTCATTCAGCAAAAGTGTGAGAGGACAGTGGGTCTGAATAGGAGAGGAGGACTCAGCCACCTCATCTCTCTCCTGCACAATCCTTTCACCCATGTTCTTTGCTAGGCAGTGAGAAAAGAGCAAGGTCCCTTTTTCCCTCTACCAACCTGCTTTTGGACAGACTCACAGAGAAGCACTTTCTCTTACCTTTGGCTCAGGCCTGAAAGTGCAGGGTATGTTTTATCCCATCACAGCACTTCTCTCCCAAGTCTCTCCAGCTCTTTCACAGTAACCTCATGCCCTCAGATAACCAGACTTCTGTATTGAAAATGTGTCCCTGATGGTATGGCAGACTCCAAGATCATGCCTGGTCATAATCCTTTGCTCTCCTTTGGTCTCCTGGATAATGCTGGGAACTGTCTTTTATTGGCAGAGGAGGATAACAGCAAGGTGATCTCTGATTAGAAGGCTACAACAGGCTTCTGGTATCAGCAGTCAGGAGGAAAGAGGTAGATGTCAGATGGGATGCAAATGGACAGGGAAGCTGAGAGCCAAAGAGCAGGCTGCCAGCTTGGAGCTCAGAAATTCAGCACTAAAGCACATGAGATACAAAGAAATAGATGCAGGAAATAGCAAGAACAGTGCAGTGACAGCACTCATTCACAGGGAACAGTCAGCAGCAGGAGGTCTTTCCTGTACTGACAAAGGCAACAAAAAGAAGCTGATTATTTCTCAGACCAGCTGCATGCTCTCCCTGCTGCTTTTATGCAAAAGTGATGGACAGGATCAGCAGCCTTGCCAGGATCTGGAGCAACCAGCATGGGATTGAAGGCCTGCAAGAGACCCTGCTGAGGTAGAGAAGCTGAAGTAACCCTGCTGTAGCAAGCATTCCTAGGACACAATGCAATGAACAGAAACTGTGCTTCCTCCTGAGAGGAGAGGAGCTTGCACTGTATCTCCCCATGTTTCCTAGCACAGACTGGCAGAGACAAAGTGTGACACTGACCTACTGGCCTCCGAGGCTGCCTTGGTTCCTCCTGAGCATGTGCCATTTCTCTCTCTCATGGTTTAACCCTGCATCTAAGTATCACACAGCTCCCTCCACCCACCCCACACCACCCAGTGGGATGGGGAAGAGAATCAGAAAAAGGTAAAATTGGTGGGTGGAGAGAAGAACAGTTTAATAACTGAAATAAAGTAAAATATAATAATAATAATAACAGGAAAAATGGAATTAAACCCAAGAAAAACAAATTATATGCAATACAACTGCTCACCACCTGCTGACTAATGCCCATCCCATTCCCAAACAGCAATCACAAAAAAGAACAAAGCAGAGGAGGGGAACAGCATCACACAACAGATGACAGGGCAGGAGGAAGCAACTCATGTTGAGGCAGCTCCAGCCAACACGAACACAAACACTCCCAATGCACACTCATCATCTGAACTCCTTCCTATACACAAGATGCAGCTTACACAACCTCCACAGCATCAGAAACTTCCTCCTTTGCCCTTCTGTAGCTTCACCTGTCCGGGCCCTGAATGCACTAACAGGCCTTCATTATCCAGAGCAGCCTCACCTGCGGCTCGACTCAAAGCCCCTGCCCAGGGAGTTGGGGGAGGAGGTATTTGCATTTAAGCTCAGCCCAGAGGTGCCAGGCTCTGTCTGACCTACACTGCAGGAGTAGTAGTCTCTGGCTGTGCTTCGTTGATCTTAACCTGTAGGCTGGTTTATCAGCCTGACCTCAGGCTTGCCATGCCTTGCCTTATCACCACAGACACGCCTGGCAATTGCTGGGCCTGACCCTGACCCAGTTTCACTGCAAGTGACCTCACCACCATGACCTTGTCCAGCTATCTCAATTCTTGGTCAAACCCAGCCGCTATGCTGGGCCTGCCTGGCTCTCTGTGGGATTCTGGGGTCAGATTCTGTGGGAATGGGCCATGCCCAATGAGGGCCCTGGCTGCTGGCCTCAGGAACAGCCCCTCACAGCTCTCCTTGTCCTAGTGTGCAGCCAGCCCGTACTGCACCCTGACATCAGTTCTCCTGGTATGACTGCCAGGACAGCTGCACCATGAATGGCATCAGGGAACTCAACTTGTTTAAAAATAGCTGTGAGGAAAATGCTATCAGTTACTTTTACCTGCATTGTTTCCCCAGTACATGTGTGTGTAATCCCAGAAATGGCATATAGGCACCATTAAGGTAATAGAATAAAAGCAACAGAAACCAGGGACTGCTTAAGACAAGACTACTGCCAAGAATGAGCTCTGTCAGGTTAGAACAGGCTTCACTACCCAGCTCAGAAACTCCTCTCAGAGCAGCTTGAATCAGATGAGTCAGCCAGAAGCCTCTCATCTTACTGCATGTGCCTAGCATATCAGGTCTCACTCTGATCATACAGTTAGAGCTTTGCTGATTCCCAGAACACAAGACCCTGCTAAACCTGCAAGAGTTTTTCTGCATGGCTTTTTTTTTTTTTCCTCAACAACTCTCTTGTTCCTGACTGCATCTCTATGTCCCAATACTTTGCGTATCTTCTTAAGATCATAGGTCCTAGATTCCCATTGCAAAGGATTCTATTGTCTACCTTAACATCTGTGAATAATGTGGAAATGAGCGAAGAAAGCCTTTAGACTTAAACTGAATGTTGTCTTGTTCAGATATTACTATATTTAACAGTTTCTTTTAGTGACAAGCTGGGGCTGCAGAGCAACCTCCTTTCAGAGGTAAGGAAATACCAATGTATTCCATCTCTGTAATACCATACTACTGATTAACTTTTGTTGTAGCTGTCCTTCTGCATCACTCACTGTTCTGCAGTCACTTTTCTTTTTTCTTTTTTTTTTTTTTGGTAAAGCATGAAATGGACTATACGCCATTGACTTTTAGTTCACAGCACAACCATATTTTTTCTTTTTTTCTTGCATTATAACTGAATTACTTTCTAGACAATACCCACTGCTTCTAGGCAGGTAATAAATACAGCAGTTAAGGGCCCTGACATCATCTTTGCTCCGAAGTAACAACTTCCCTACCTTGATTACTGCTTCATGATGCCTTGATTACTGCGTAACCTAGTAATAGCTTCTTGAGAGGTCTCCCCTGGTTAAATCAGGGTTATGAAGATGGAGAAGGGTCTGACGGGGAAGCCGTATGAGCCGTGGATGAAGTCACTTTGTCTTTCAGCCTGGAGGAAACTGAGGGGACTTCATCTCTCATCGAGGTCTTCAGTATCCTCACGAGGGGAAGCATAGGGGCAGGTACTGATCTCTTCTCTAATGACCAGTGTTAGGACCTGAGCGAATGGCCTGAAGTTGTGTCAGCAGAGATTTAGGTTTGATATTAGAAAAGGGTTCTTCACCCAGAGGATTTGGGCACTGGAACAGGCTCCCCAGGGAAGTGATCACAGCACCAGCTTGACAGAGTTCAAGGAGTGTTTGGACAATACACTTGGGCACATGGTGTGACTCTTAAGGATAGCCTGAGCAGGGCCAGGAGTTAGACTCGATGATCTGTGTGGGTCCCTTCCAACTCAGGACATTCTGTGGTTCTGTCAATAATTTCCAAATCACCGTGCGCGTGTGCCAGTGTACCAGGCCCGGTGCCCTGAGGTCGGCTGCTGGAGCAGGTGATGCCTGTAAACGCTGCTCTGAGCTTTTTCGCCGGTAGCGGCTGACCCACGGCAGGTACTGCCCCACTGCTGTTCAAAAGAGCCCTTCTCTCGGTCCGGGCCCGCAGCGGCCCCAAGAGGAGGGGCAGAGCGAGCAGGGCGCTGTGGGACTGCCGTAAGCGCTCCGAGCTCACAGGAGTCTCGGCGCTTGCAACGTCCGATGTGCGCAAGGCGCAGCCGTGACCCCCGCGAGGCAGCGGCCGGCGTGACCCGGAGCTAAAGCTGCCCCCAGCTCGGGACCGGAGGGAAAGAGAGATCTCGCTCTCTTCTCACGGTCCAGACCCACGGACGCGGCGGAGGGGGGAGCCGGCCCGGCGCGGACCTACCGCGGCCGCGGCGCCGATTGGGCCTGGCCGGCTGCCGTCCCCGCGGGGGTGTGTGGGAAGGAGAGATCATGGCGGCGGAGCCGAGCAAGACGGAGATTCAGACCCTCTTCAAGCGTCTCCGGGCAGCGCCGGCCAACAAGGTAGCGGGGACCGGCCGGGGGCTGCGGGGCTCTCCGTGTCGGGCTGTTGCCCTGCGGCCGTGTCCTGCGCTCCGACCGGGCCCCGGTGGGCTCCGGGCCGCGCTGCGGTGGCTGTTGGGGCGGCCGGGCAGGGGCCCTTGGGGAGAGCCGGGGCAGAGCGGCCGGGGCCGCCAGGATGTGGCAGGGGGTGGCGGAGCGGCAGAGCTGTCGCCTCAACCTGGCTGTCTCTCTGCCTTTGCTTTAGTCGTGCTTCGACTGCGGCGCCAAGAACCCGAGCTGGGCCAGTATCACCTACGGGGTCTTCCTGTGCATCGACTGCTCCGGCGTCCACAGGTCCCTGGGCGTGCACCTCAGCTTCATCAGGTGCGTGGGGAGCGGGCAGCTCGGCCCGCGGTACCGCCGGCAGGCCTAGGGCAGCCATCCCGCCTTGGCGTGGGAGCGCGCAGGGATTGGGAGAGAAGCCTTATCACGGAACGATCACCTCGGGTTTTACGTGGCTTTCTCGCTGGAGGTTCTGGGTCACGCAGCACTTCCAAGATGGAGTTTCCAAAGCACCTCAAATGGAACGTGGACATGTTGCTTTCGCAAGCCTTGCAGAAACGCTCTCTGGACTTGGAATTGAAGGAGCAGAGACGAGAGTGTGGTGTGTGAATCGTGCCAGTAAGGCAGCAGTGTGGTGTATATACCTTCTCGTAAGACTGAACAAGGCAAAAAGAGGAATATCGTTTAATCTTTTCAGTATCAACCTAACGGGGAAAATGGTGTTGGCTTTTCAGCCTAGTTCTTGTTTCTAGTACTTGTAAAAATTAGCATTTTAAGTTACAGAACTGTGATCTTTACTTGTTAGGAGAGAAGTTGAGTAACTGATATGAGACATGCTGTGTCCCTTCGTTTTTCTTGGATGTGTTCTCAGTTGCTTTGTCATGTGTTTTGGCCTAATCTATGGGATGGGCTGAATGTGGGTCTTTCATGTTGTGGTGAAGTCCCATGTAGAACAAAAGTTCTTGACCATGCTTTCCTGGCTCAAGCTCTGCCTCTAAACACGCAGTACAAGTGAGAGATCCTCAAAATTTGGATAAAAGCTGGTCTTTTTCCTCACCTTAAAAGTTGAAATTAATTTTTTACAGGAGAAGAGAAGGTCCCAAGATACTCTTTCCACCTTTGCCTCCTAAACTTGGGATAGTAGTGGGATATCGTTTTAGGTCAGAGCTTGGTTTTGCATTTGGTTTGCCTGTTCTTTATTAATAGAAATTATGGGTTCTCACACAGGTCCACAGAGTTGGATTCTAACTGGAACTGGTTCCAGCTGAGGTGTATGCAAGTGGGCAGTAATGCCAACGCGGTAAGGAGCCTCTGTAGGCATTTTGCTTGCTTTCCCTCTTGCTAATCCATATCCTCTGTTTCTTGTCCTTTTCCTTTGTGTGGCTTTCTTGGTACCAATCTTATCTGAAATGTGTAATGAAGGGGGGCATTTGTCAAGTGTGCTTGCAAGTCAGACTGTGATCTTTGCACGCATTGTTTTCTGAAGTGCAGATCTGTCATTTTTTTCTGCTCCTCATTTGAATGAGAGGCATAGCTTTCTTAAATGATAGCACTTACCAGTTTGAAAGCTCATGCTCAGCATTGTGACTCAGAATCATCCCTCTGTAGAGAAGACGGATGATTTTCATAGGTCCCTGGAGTGAGACTTCTTGTGGAAAGCTGATCAACGAATGGTTGGTTCATGCTGTGTTCTCAATATATCATCCCCTGTCTCTGGGAAGTTTTCTTTTTCAATTGAGTTGGTCTAGTGCTTGCTTGAGTGTGATCTAGCAGTCAGGAGACTGAATATTCCTCTCTTTTCAGACTGCGTTCTTCCGCCAGCATGGCTGTACCACCACAGATGCCAATGCTAAATATAACAGTCGAGCTGCCCAGATGTACAGGGAGAAGATCCGGCAGCTGGCAAGTGCTGCCATGGCCAAGTATGGCACTGATGTAAGTCCGAGAGTCTGGAGCGCTAGATGTGTAGTGCTGGATACTGAGTCTTGTAGGATACCTTCTTTTTTCCCTCTCCTCTCTTTAGTTGCTCATAGATGGACTGAGTGGAGCCCCTGGGCACTCCCCTGACAAGAGTGATGCTGATTTCTTCATGGAGCACACACAGGTGAGAAGAACTACCTAAACCAGGCAGCCTTTATAGCTCTCCAATAGCCAGCTGTTCAGCCTGGAGCAGTCCCTTAGCTTGGAACGACTCTAAATTGTATTCAGTATATAATCTAAATTCAGTAGTAACATGGAGGAAGTAACATTCAGTCATCTCTCTGGGGCATAGTCACATATCTATATACAGTCTCTGTAATATTCATGTCTTTTGTTTTTGAGACCATCTTTAACTTCAAGAAGTACTCAGAGCTACCAGCTGTGCTGTGGAAGATGCTTTGTGTGCTATGTTAATGCTTAGTTTCTTTGTACAGTTAAAGCAAGAACTAGCTATTACTTTGAACTTCTGGTTTAGAAGAAACTTCAGTGCACAGACCCTGGTAAAGTGGATTTGGGCAACCGCACAATGCCAGGCAGACTCTTCTCAGGTGCATAAAGTAATGTCAGAATTGGTTGTATGGCAAATAGAGACAGTGGAAGTGGAGATTAATTTTTTCCAGGATAGTTCATTCACACTTTGTCCCAGACTTAAACTAATTTCCTTTAACTTGGGAAGTCCTCGCATTAGCCAGCTGTCAAATGATTCTGTCTTTCCTCCTGTGCTTTCATTCAGCTTAGCTTCCTTTTTTTTATTTTTTTAAATTTTGGTCCCTGCTAAGAGAATATGGACTTGTCCATATGTTATCTTCAAGGAGGGCGTAGTCTGAAGTTTGGAACAAGTTTCCTTTGGCCTGAAATTGAATACAGGTCACTAAACGTGTAGTAAATTCAGGATTGTTCGGTTCATTCATCTTCTGCAAATAATTGGAATGAGTATCTCTTTTCAGTCTTCCAGTACCTGGGATGTAGCAGATGCCAGCCAGAATCCTGCACAGTCTTCTCCAGAGGTGGAAAAAGCAGCAAAGTCACCAGAAGGCAGTGAAGTTTCGAGTGAGTTCTTTGCTGAATAATTTTTCTGAGAACCTGCCTTCATTTCCAGGAGAATACAGTTCTGTACCACTGTTGGAAGGGCTGAACTTTTCTTTTGGTTCAGGCCTGAAGGAGTGGAAGTTCTGTACACTCTTATGATGTTTAGTTAAATTAATGGAGACTTCTAAAAACACTGCTTCACTTGGGATCAGTTCCCTGCTTTCAGACATAATTATTTGTCTAAACACTTGTCTCTATCCCTTGGATTTGATGGGTCTGAAAATTACATAGGCCAGAAAACTTTGTAGGGTGAAGGACAAGGAAACCAAGAATCTGGGGGCATAGATGTAATTTGAAAGAGGTTTGTATATTTCTCTGCAGAGAAAGATTAAAAAAAAAAAGCAAGAAACTTTGCTTTGTCTTACTCTGTTAAGAACACTGCAGAGGGAGTAATTTGCTCTGTGGAGATGTAAAGTTGGTGTGCTTGGAAATTGCATATTTCAAGCTGTAACTGGATTTGTTTGTGAGGGCAGAGGAACTAGGAGACATGTAGTGGAACTGTGAACATACTGGAAAGAAGAGGTTTGAGAATCAATCTGCTGAATGTTCTCTTCTGGTTTTATGCCCACAGATGCCAGTCAAGGTCCATCTATTGACTTGTTGAGCACCTCTCCTAAAGCTCCTCTAGGTAAGTAAGACTCTTCACTCTTGGATCAGTCTTGCTCTAACACCCACTGCTCAGTAGTGAGCTCAGTGAAGCTGGAAGCAATGAGCCAGTTTCCAGAGTGTCTAAACGAGCTTACCTTACTGTGGAGCCAGTACTTTGGATGTTCCTGAAGCCCAAAACCAAGCCACAGTTTTTTGGAGGTTTCCTCCTCCTTTGGATGATTGAGATCAAAGCTGTTGCTTTCCCAAAAGCATATTTTCTTGGTTTTGAGCTTTGGACAAAACTTGGCATTTGCATATCCAGAACTTGGGTCATCAAGGCCACATGGCTGTTTTTTTGGTTTGTTTCCTCACAGAACCTTTGGAGGCAAATGAATTTTTAGTTTTCAGAGTAATAGGGATTTGTATCTGATTCTCCCCTGCCATTTCTGTCCTGGCTGCACACAGAACATCTAGCTGGAGCTTCTTTCCTTATTGAAAGCATGCTCCTAGCCCACAGTGGGTTCATTCTGGGTGGAAAGCCCGTGTCTTCAAGTGTCTGTTCACTCCCCGTGTTTTACGTCTCTTCCTCAGACATGTCCATGTATCTGTCAACACAAGGGGCCGCTCCTGCTGGAGGTAACTGGCTATCAGCTGGCCTGCGCTGGCTGCTTGTGTCAACTCTGCTTGCCCCTCCTGAGATTCTGCCTTCAATTCTAACTTTAGCTTCCTGTGCTTAGAGGGAGAGAACAAGCCAAAGCTTACATCTTGTACTGAGATCTAAACCAGACATATCTGTAAAGAGACCTTATTAATATTTCTGTTTCCTGACAGTATTAAAAACCCCAAAGACAAACCCAAACAACCTTAAATCAAGCGTTAGGAACAACAAGCAGAAAACAGTTTCAGATAGTGGGAATGTTTTGAATCCCCTTATTTAAAAAAAATTATTATAAGACTAGAAAAGATAAAAGAAAGGCTGTCAAGAATAATCTATGGGCTAACAAAAGTCATGTGGTTGTAGAAAGTCAGGAGACACATGCATGCAGAAGAAAAGCCCAACAAGGGCAATAAAAGATTTTGGAGCTACCTGTAGGAAGCTGGAAGATGTTTTGGGCAGTCCCTCTCTGCTTTGTTCTTACACTTTTCCCCAGACATCTGCTGCTTGGCTGGCGCTTGTCTGGTTTTACAAGTGTGGCATGCCCTCGAGAGTGACCAGTGCAAGGTGCTGAGGAACCTGTTGCTTTTACAGCTTGCTGCACTTTAGGTCCATTTTTTTGGGGTATGTTCATGTAAACACAACTTTGGGGTTCTTGCTGCTTTGTCCTTAAAGCATTGGTAAGGCACTGACCTTCACATGCCTCTGAAGCTGCATTTTCTTGTGTGTATGGAATAAAGCTAGTCTTTCTCTAACTACCCTGGTCCCTGCTGGGTGGGGTCACCTACTGCATAAAACTCAGAGGAGTTATTCAGTTCTTCATTCAGTTATAAGTTGCTCCAGAAATAGACATGCTTCTTCAGGCCACCAGCCTGTAACCGTGGAGCTTCTACATGCATCTTTCTCGCCTGGGTGAAATCACCCAGGCTTCTGATGTGAAGCTGCATGGTGTGCCCTGGATGCTACTGCAGCTGGACTGTGGTGGATGTTCATGTGGGTTGCTGTCTAATTTTGGCCTCTTAAATTAATTCACTTCTGCTTATTTGCTGCTTCCCTCCTCTTGCAGAACTTAAATCCTCCCTCATTGGAAAGAAGAAGCCAGGAGCTGCCAAGAAAGGGGTATGTCTCAGCTCTTTTATGGAGGGGAGGTAAAGCATGTCTTGCATTTCTGCTGTCCTTTCCCTGATCCTTGCTTTCTGCCCTTAAGAGCTGTGTGACAAAGCTGTAGAGATCTGTTTTGGGGAACGGAGACCTTAGGCAGCCCCTATATTTTTACAAAAAAAAATTAGGTTCTGGATCATTACTGGTTGTGGCTGATCTTCAAGTGCTTGGCCACTGGTGGGTTAACTCCTGGGTGTTCTTCCATACTGTGTTGCAAGCTCTTTTGGGTCTGCACAGGGAGACTGAAGACCTCATTGGTGCAGGAAATAACAGGATTCAGTTTTTTTTCTGCAGTGAACAATCTAGGATGACGAATTCACAGGATTTTGTTTTTGGTTTTCAAGTTGGGTGCAAAAAAAGGTCTTGGAGCCCAGAAAGTAAGCAGCCAGAGCTTCAGTGAGATTGAGCGGCAAGCCCAGGTGGCAGAACAGCTGAGGGAGCAGCAGGCAGCGGAGTCCAGGAAACAAGCTGAGGAGTCCATGTAAGTGCCCTGTTTAGGATTAGTACTTTGCATACCTAAGGCAGAAGTAGTGTAAGGTTAATGCTGTTCACCCTAGGATCACCAAATATGACTACAGAACGTACTGTATGAGAGGCTGAGCAGTAGCTATATGCCAATATGACCCTTGCAGCAGGGCATAAATTATACTGCTGTATTTTATTCAAATTAGCATTCCTGGAAGAGTTTAAGGAACAGATACTTCTGTATTGTGTGTTTCTGTTCACCTTTGGACAGGACTGAAAAAGGGAAAGTTTGAACTGGATGGATCATTCTGGATACGGGGTGGGGGGGTGAAGATAGACATTGTGATGCTTACAGTAAGGAAATCATGGTTAGCCAAAGAAGAGTTTAATCCCAGTGGAGGTGAGATAGCAAAACAAGCAATAGCTTCTGTGCAAGGATTTTTGGCAGAACTACTGTGAAAGTGGCTGTTTTGAAAGGTGGTTTGCATTACCTTACCACTTCTTCCTCTACAACATGGGCAGCAAGGGAAGGTAATGAGCTGTTACCCACCATGGCTCTTTCCCTTAGAGTCACCTCAATGCGACTGGCTTATCAGGAATTACAGCTTGATCGGAAGAAGGAAGAGAAGAAACTCCAGAACCTTGAAGGGAAGAAGCGTGAACAAGCAGAGAGGCTGGGAATGGGATTGGTGTCCAGAAGGTACATGGCTGTGGATGGCATAGAACAGACAAGTGTCTTGGAAGTACCCTGCTCTGCAAAAGTTTCTTGAAGGCAGTAGTTTCTCTTGTAACAGATAAGGAGATGAGTTAAAGTGCTCCTATGCTGGTCTCTGACTAAAAATGCTTCAAGCCCCAGAAAGAATAAGCATTCTGTTCAAAGGTTCTGGTTCTCATTTGAGCTTTTCCACAGATATGTGTGGCCTGTCAGTGTCTAGCACTAGAGCCCTGCTGCTTGACAGGTGTCCCCCTGCAGAATCCTTCCTTTAAGAAGGTAACTCAAGACTTCTGAAGGAGTACAGATAAGTGGTGAAGGGGGCTGACATCCCACAATTCTCCCTCAAAACTTGTGTCACCTGCCCTGCCTACTTAGGCCAGATTCAATTTTGAGGCAGACTGGTTGTAGGGATTGGATGCTGTCAGGCCCATCAGCCCTGCCCTGCCTGCTTAGGCCAGACTCAGTTTTGAGGCAGACTGGTTGTAGGGATTGGGTGCTGTCAGGCCCATCAGCCCTGACTCTGCCTGTTTGTTGTGCTAGTTCTGTTTCACACTCAGTGATGTCTGAGATGCAAGTAATTGAGCAGGAGACGCCGCTGGTAGCAAAATCTTCTCGCTCCCAATTGGACTTGTTTGAAGATGGTGGAAGCTTCACATCTGGACCCCCCAAGTAAGACTTAGCTTCAGTGTACTCTTAGCTTATTCCTGAATTTCATGTCTGGCCTAAATTACCTATTTTTGGTGCATAGGTACAAATACAATCCCTTCTCATTTGAAGATGCATTTGGCTCACGATGGGAAACGGACTCTTCATGGGGTATGGACAAAGAGGAGGAGCCGGAGGTGACCATTTCCAGTATTCGGCCGGTTTCAGAGAGGTAAAGTGCTTGTCACTTCTAGTGTACCTTTTGCCCCTTGTGTGGGGGACATAGAATAAGTGTGAGAGCTGTGGCATAGATGCTGTTGTATTATAGCAGGAGCCTTGTGCTGCAGAAAATAACTTGCGCAGACCAAGCCCAAGAAAAAGGGCCTTGAGTGGAAGGGTCTTGGACACTTCTTTGCCTGTCACATCAATAAGTTTATACAGCCTGTGGTCCTCGAGTGCTGACTGTCCTGAGGTGGGGAGAGGAGAGCCCCAGTGCAACAAACACTTAAGGATGTCTCACTTTCCTTTGATTAGATGAGGTTTGAGACAGAAATCTGATTCTTTACTGTGTTGGTGAGCTTAGTCTGAGATGTCTCTTCTTGTTTCCTCAGACCCACCAGTAGGCGGGAGATGGAGAACAGGCCGTCTATGGTGGAATCCAATGAAGCTCGGCAGAAGTTTGCAGGGGCTAAAGCTATCTCTTCAGATATGTTTTTCGGGCGGGAGGCAGATGCTGAGGTAGATGCATTCTGCAGTGCTTACACTGGTACAGCTCTGGCTTTACCTCCTCCTGTTTGCTCAGGTCCTACTTTGTTCCTCTCCTGTATAACCTTTTTGTTTTGTTTTCTGCTGCAGTACGAAGCCAGATCCCGACTGCAGCAGCTCTCGGGCAGCAGTGCCATCAGCTCTGCAGACCTGTTTGGAGAGGCTGACAATGTGCACTCAGGTTTGTTAGCACTCAGTGGGTTGAGGGAGGTGGCATCTTTGGAAGACCTAGACTGGAGGGGATCAGGGTGCTTTCTGGAGCTGAATTTTCTGGGCTAACTCCTCCTGATTCTTGTAGGTGGCGTGTCTATTGGAAATGTCCTGCCTGCAGCTGACATTGCACAGTTCAAGCAAGGAGTGAAATCAGTTGCTGGCAAGATGGCTGTCCTGGCCAATGGGGTGATGAACTCCCTCCAGGTGAGATTACACAATGGCACCTTCAGAAAGGCTGTTGTCATGGTCAGGGACTTTTGCCATAACCTGGCTTCCACTGGAATTATCACTATCTTCTCAAATTATGTGAAAGTCCCAGGTAGACACCTGTCTTTTTTTAGCACAATAGCTGAGCAATTCCAGGTGGCCAGTGAACTCTACTTGGCCAGCCTTACTCTCCTGCTGCACAGGGCACCTTGTTATGTCAGATACACCTTCTCCCACAAATTCCATGCAGAATTTAAAAAGTCAAGGTCATTTTACCTTCTGCTTTTGTATGGTGTTCTCTCTAGATAACCTCACACTGCATTAAAATACCAACCCCCCCAAATTCTTGTTATCTCTCTCTGGATTTTGCATGAAGGTGTTGTAGCAAGGTGTCTCTGTCTGTTTCCTTCTCAGGATCGTTACAGTTCATATTGATGACCCAGGGACTGCAACTCAAAGGAAAGCCAGCAAGAGGCACTGATGCCACCTTTGCCTGGAGTAAACTGCAGGATTGTCTTATTTGTCTGGGTTGGGTGGGGAGGGGAGAAGGTAAGCGGAGGGGGTCAGGACATGACTGTGCCCAGGATGCTTTCTGAATATCTCTGGATTCCACTCTATTAAAATTCAATGTGCCCTCATACCCACTGCTATCTACTAGCCAGTGGAGATAGGCCTTCTTCCAGGGTTAACCTCACTGGTGTAAAAGATACGACAGGAACTCCTGGGCTGCCCTCATCAGTGCTCCTGTCCTTCTTTGGCCCATACCTTAGCTCACCAAGTGACAGAGGAAAGGGGAATGCTGTTTTTCTGAACATCGTGTGACATGACTGTTTTTTGTTCTGATCACTGCTCCCAATCCATGGTGCTGTGGAGTCCTCTGTATTTGCAGTTTGCCTTTTACCGTGATCTAGTCCTTTTTACTGTCTTCTAAACCAGCATATATGAATGCGGGAGAAAAAAAATCAAAGATTATTTTTTTAGCTTCTAACTACATCATCAGCAAAAAAGGCCCAGGTAAAGAAGTAAAGAAATTTACTGGCTGCCTGGTTATTTTGTTGCCCAGCTTTGGATCAGATCAAAGTACTGAGCCTCTGACTTAACCATGAAGTGCAGCAGTGAGGACTGTCATTTTAGTCCTGTTCAGCTTGGTCTCTGGTTTTAACAAGAGTGGTTTTCTTTTCCTTGGACTATGGTGTTGAGAACTAGGTAGTAAGAAAAAGGGTGGGAAAGGGCTAGTTACACGCTGTCATCAAAAGAGAGGTTGGGGCTGTTTGTTCTGGAGCCTTCTGTTTGGGACTGGAAAGAGGCTTGCACCTTGCACAGGCTTCACCTCTCCTGTCCATTTGAGGGGCTGTGAGGGGGAAGGTTGCTCAGCCACTCTGTGCTGTTTCACCTTGGTGGGGGCATGAGGGGCGTAAGGGTCAGATCTTCCTGTTCCTTGTCCCTGTGCCCTGACACAGTTACGTCACTGTCACAGCACCCACAGCGGGCTGGGGCTCCAGGGAGCGGTGGTGTGGTGTGGCTGCAGGGCGTGCTGGCAGTCCTGGCATGGCTGCAAGTGCCACCCTGGCACTTGGGGATGGGCCGGACACCTTCCCCGCCCGAGGCGAGGGGCTGGTGGGGTCTTGAAAGGCGGCTGGAGCCACTCCCCCTGAGGAGGGGCCAGGGCACCCCAGAAGATCCGAAGACCCAGACACAGCAGAGGCCTGACACAGCGTGCTTTATTGCCAGGCTGTCACAGCCACTCACCGAGCTGGGAGAGAATGCGCAGATCATAAATAATTTAACTTACAATAAATAAATAACCCTGCTGGCACCCTGGTACAAGCTTTGGGTTACCCTGGTAGCCCATGCTGCAGCACTTTATGACCAGGAGGAGAAAGGAGGCTCCCAAAGAAGCATGAGAAACTGAAATTCCCCAGGAAATAACTAGTCTATGCAAGCTGGGGCACAGGAGCTGGGTTAAATAAAGTGTTCGGGTCTGTGGAGGTTAAAACTGCTGTGTTGGTTGCCATTAATGCAATGTGATGCTACTTATTTTTGTAGTTTTAAGGGCTATGCTGCTGCTACAATACCAGTATTTACAAAAAAACCCAACAAGATCTCATTTGAGGACTGCTCTCTTTTCCCTTAGTCCTTCTGCCCACCCAGCAGAATGCTTGCAATCCATACCACCTGTGGCCAAGGAATTTAAAGACCTTCTCCCTCTCTTCCACATCCTCTGAAATTCACTTTTCCAAATGAATGTAATATGCTGTTGGAGGGAGGAGGAGACCTCACAGAAGGGCACTCAGTACAGCAGTGGAGGCAGACAGCACCATGCAGTACTTACTGCAGTCTAGCTTATTTGCTGTATTTGCTTTGGCAAGTCTTAGACCCATGGAAGGAGAAAGCACAAAGCAGAGACAGGTTGCATGGCAATATCTAAGCTGCCCTTTTTAGGAACTTATTTCCTTACCTTCAATCAGTGCAGCTTTACTGGGAATAATAATGGAACAAGTGCAGAGCTGCTGCTGGCCATTTAACCACTCTGATATCTGGGCCAAATCTGAACACAGCTACACAAGAAAACACTAGCAAGCAGCCTGCACTAATGCTCCTGCTGCTTCAGCACCTGCTGAACTGCGGAACTGGGAGGGAGCACCCCGGTGAGAGCATACCCCGCTGCTTCCAAGTGGTGGCAGAACTGGCGGCTGCTACCTTGTCTTGCCTGCCAGCAGAGGGAAGCATAACTCTGTAGCTGTAAATGGCTTCTGCTGCGGAGCTATTTGGAGCTAAGAAAAAGGCAAGTTGTTCCTGGGAAAAGATGGGTGAAGCCGGCACTGGGGATTAGCACAGCCACACACACTGGTGATGCAGACAGAACCCACTATTAGAGCAGATGCTCTGGGAGGAGGTGCTGTTCCTCCAGCGGATTCTGGAGAAACCCAGGATGGGAATGGTGCCCACCCTCACAACCTTCAGTTTTCAGAGGAGTCTGTCTCTTCATTGGAGCCTTCACTCTCAGCATCCATTTTTCGACGATGGTGTAGAGGTTTCCAGGGTGAGTTAATCCTGGGCGAGTTACGAACAGGCATATTTGCTGTGTCTGCACTGGAGCTGGCAGGACCAGAGACAGAAAGCCCTGAAACCTGAGCTACCCTGAAAGAGAAAAGAAATGCTTGGCAGCATGTTGCATAAACTTTTACTGCAGTGCTCTTGGAGTCAACCTCGGAGGAAGACTTAAAACTAGCACAGGGATGGAAAGATGTTCATGGCATAGAGGGGAACGCTTTGCACTTGTACCTCCCCAGACTCACTGTGAATCTTTTCCTGCTTAAACCTATCTCCTGGGCTGAGCTCATTCTTTCCAACACTCCTACTTTTCACCATCCAAACAGTTTCCCGTTTCATTAGAGACTGCTGCTTCCTCTAGATCCCTCTTTAGGTCACACTCTTCCCCTCTGTTTCTGAAGATTTTTTTAAGGATTTTTTGTTAACTGCACTGAGGCACCACAAAGAAAGAAGCCCTTCCTGTTCAGGCTGCTCTTTTAACTGCTCTATTGTTTTGTAGTAGAGCAGAGGAATAGGACAGTACTTTATTACACTCTTCTTGAGCATGCTACCTTTAATCTGTTGCTTTACCTCCTAGTTTAGGCAATTCCACTTACAATTTCTCAAGTTCCTGATCCATAGCAGGGTCCAGAAACAAGTCTCCTTTATCTGGCAGAGCCCCTGGGGAAAAACAACAACCAACAAAAGTATCAGAGCAGAGTTAGGCTATTTATTCTTCAAGAAAAGTGTTCAAGCCATAGCAGCATCCAAAATCTGGCCTGCAAGACAGAGAACACTTTTCTTTATGCCTGTTAGAGAAATGGACACTGAGCTGAGGGTCATGGATAAAGAATGATGATCCATTTTCTGTGTCTTTTACACATGCTGTAGCTGAGCTCAGACTAAATGGGAGGCAGCCTCAGTAGTCTGACTTCCTACGACCCTGAGGACTGGCAGTTTTCATTCACTGTACAAAATTACTGAGTAGTCTGTCAGCTTTGGGCCTCTGCTCATTGCCCAGTATAGTCACCAGTCCCAGATCCTATGAGAGTAATAGTTGTGGTGGTGTCAGTGCCACAGCCTGAAACAAGCACTATAGCACCCAGGGAAATTTATATTCTTGTGCCACCTTAGTTTCTTCTGGCACGCTGATCTTGGGGATCAAATACTCCACACATTTAAGGCTTTTGCTTTCCTTGCAACTCAGGAAAGTCAGGTCTGACTCTCGTGCACATTGTCGACAGGAGTTAAGTGTGGATGAACCACAGCGTTGCTTGCTGTCTGGGTGGGAGCATGAAAGGCTGGGCCAGTACTTGGGTACCTCTCAGCATGTTCCTTTTCACATTAGAAACCCCACTCCAGATGAAGGACTGGAACAGCTGGCTGATCCTTGCTCTTCTGTGAAAACACTGGGACCTTAGCAGAGCCAGAAAGGAAGATGAGGCTTTTAGGAAACTCCTCCTTCCTAATTCTTTAACAAATTCCACCTTGTATAGGGGTCATGGAAGAGTGTGTGTGGTCAGCCAGCACAGAAATGACAAAGAGCAGCACAGAGATTGCCTACCAGAGGCTGGAGAGTACCACTGTGCACCAGGACAAAAAACCCATTTGATAATCTATACCAACAGTACAGTGAGGAATGCTCTTTGTAAGATTTTTCAGGAAACCTGGGTGCTACACTCAATGCCTTTCGGAAGGGGCTTTGTATTCCTTGTGGGGACACAAATCTGTTTTCTGGCTCTGTTACCTTGCTCTTGAAGGAGAGGCTGGAGAGCCACCTGTCCCACAGAAGCAGGCTGGCAGCAGTCATCAAAAATGTAGCAATGAGTGCCTGAAAACTAAAGTAAGTTTAGATCAGAACCGATTTCCCCCTTTATTTGGGTTCTGGTCTACTCCTCCTACAAATGAACAGGAAACTCTGGCACTGCAAAACAGTGTCAGGAGATCCATGGAAGCGTCCCAGCCTGCTTCTTTTCGTGGGCTCAATTAAAAGAATAAGCAACTAAAGCTTAACTTGTTTCTGTAGTTGCAGAGTGCACAGTGAAGCCTCTAGGGCACAAGAATTACTTGGGAGAGTTGATAAACGGCACTTAAAAAATTCACAAATCAACACTGACATTGGAGATACACTGCAGATCCCAGTCTGCCTGGCAAACTCATCGGCACTGTCCCAGCCTGGACAAGCTGCTTTAATCCCTATCCCTGTTTCTCAAGAGGAGCTGCTGACTTTGTGAGACCAAAACCTCCTCTGCCTGTGAACGGCTCTCGCCAAAGGGCTTTGGGGAGCTTGTGATCCCCTACAGACCAAAGACTATTGAAATCACCCTTCAGGAGAGATTAAAAGACACCAGGAAAAGAATCTTCCTTTCCTTGCCAAAACGCTAGCACCTGTCAGACTTGTGGCTGCTGCCCCTCCTCTGAGAGAGGCCTCAGCAGGAGGCTGGCTGAGAGCCAGAGGACAGGCCTACATTAATGGAAATGAAAACCCACTCACTTTGTAGATGGCACAATGGAGGCTGTGGGCAGGGCTTTTTTTTCTTTTCATCTGTTTTCTTTGTGCTTGACTAGAAGTGGATTTCATAGGGCAAAGGAAAAAAAGATTTTGCTTGCTGCCATCCAGGCATCACCTTCCTCCCAGTGAATACACTGCTTTCTAAGCCTGTTTGCAGAGAGGCTTGCAGGGCTGTATTCATGCACCTTTGATATATAATCTGCCCTGCCCCAGAGGAGCATTAGCAGCTTAAATGGTTTGCTGTAAGAAGGAAGGCACACTTTTACTGTACTATGACACACACCTGTGCAAAAGAAGCAGCCCTCAGGCAAGGTACAACTTTTCATTGAGTTTTGTCTTTGCAATTAGGGACTGGCAGATACTCAGGCCTAGAAGCAGAGGAAGAGGATACTTACCCAAAGACAGAGAAAGCCTACCCCTAATGGCCAGGTGATATGCTGAGTGGAGATGAGTGAAGATGAGTGTTTGGGAACACCCTCCCCATACCCCTCCCTCCCTGCTCCTGCCATTTAAATGTATTTCCTGGATACAGTCTTGTCAAACAGAAAAGCCATTTCTGTTCCTCTTTGTAGGAGAAGGAAGAGCACAAGCAAGGCATATGGGGGAAAGATGAAACAGGGAGTGAATTATGGATGGATTACACACTGTCCTTTGCCAATGCAACACTGCTTCCTTGCTCCAAACCAGCACAACATAGAAATAAGCAGTGAGATGCTGGTTGGTAATCCCTGTGGTTCCCACAGCAGTGTGGTACAGATTTTTGTAGCAGTTCATGTTTTATGATCAGATTTTCAGCACGCCATGGATAGCTACTAGCAAGATCACATTGCCTTGAGGGAAGATGGGGAAGAGCTGGGAAAGACTGGGCTTTGAACCTTTGAGCCAAGGAGGCAGCATAAGTTTTCCTTTAGATGTGCCTTCTTTTATTATAGATGAGAGCAGCCATTTAAAATCTGTGGGAGCACAAAGGGCTAAAACATAGGATGGCACCTCAATTCAGTAATCCTTGAGAAAGCTCCACAGCTTCAGGCAGACAGTAAGGCACGGTGTTATGATTTTGAAGTTAATCCATCAACAAAAAGATGAAAAGCTTTCCCTCACACTCTTCCTGACAGTGTAAAATGTGGGTCATAATTACAAAGGAAATTCCACAGAAATACAGAATGACTGAAAGTCTAGAGCTGTATCATTCAGAGGAGTCTTACCTAGGGCTCGATTGATGCCTTGATCCTTTGCCAGAGCCATAAGGAATCCATAGAAGGTCATTCTCTGTGCACTACTCAACATTTCCTTCACGAGAGCAGAAGGTGGACAGCTAGGAAAAGAGAGACAGAGATCTTATCTTCTAAATTATAATCTATTTTTTCTCAGACCCAGCTCAAACTGGAGAAATTAACCCTTTTACCTGTTCTAACACTATCAGGTTGCCCTGACTCAGTATAAAACAAATAACCAGCAGCTGGCTTATTGAGCACTAGATCTGCTTCCCATTTGCTAAGCAAGATCTTTGACTTGGGGGACATCCCTAGGAGCAGTCTTACCTGTCTTCATTCCAAGGACAGTGAGAAAAGCCTAGATGCACTCAGAGGTATACACATCCCAACCCTTAGCATGTTCTTTCAAAAATCCTCTGGGAAATACTTTCAGAAGTCAATAAACTTTCATAAAAGTGTTAAGTTTGGAAAAGACTAAGACCACCGAGTCCAGTGGTTAATGGAGCACCGCTGTGTTCACCACTAAACCATGTCCCTAACTGCCACATCTACACATTTTTGAACACTTTCAGCAATGCTGCTATCACACTATTATCAGTGATAGCCATCCAAGGGGCAAGAAAACCTCTCAAATGATAGCCTAAATATGTCAGAGAACACTATTTAGGTGAGGACTAAATTAGCATATCCCCTTCTTCTACACTCACCTTAATCCCTGGTCCTGAGTTCTAAGCAGTATCTTCATGGTGATTCTTGCTCTTGACCAATACTCCTTGAAGGATTTTATGCAAAATCAAACTGCCTCATGAAGAGGAAGTGTTGAACAGTCAATTGAAATTACCCTTTAACATTACCCTGTACCCCTGAGAGATGTGGGGGTGGGCTGGTGATCCCTCAGGCAGAAGTGGTTACCAAAGCCTGCCTGAGTACTGAGCTACTGCATGAAAGGCTGGGAATGGCTCCCCCCATAGTGCTGTGCAAAGCCCAACCTACCAGATGGGCCCACAGTACTCTTCCCATGTGAAGTTCTCAGGACATGCAGGGAATGTAGTGCTTTTGTTGTTTAAAAGAGGAAAACAACTCATCAACTCCATGCTTAGATATCTATAGCACTGGACAGAAGTTCAGCAGTAATTTTGTGGATCACAAATTTGGATTTGGAAACCTAAAGCAGACATCGGGTGGAACTTGTGTCCCAAGTTATTTTGTGTTTCTAGACCACGACCTTCTAGGAGGGTATATGCTCACTGCCTGCAAGAAACTATGAAAGAAGTGTCTGTCAAAGCTATACAGTAAGGTCTGGTTTCGCTCCATCCCCTGCTGAATTAAAGCTAGTCTTTTGCCAGGGATCTGTAGCTGGAAATCAGCTCCAACACAGGCTCAGGTACAGACTGAAAGTGTGAACTTTCCTAGGTACTAAGGCTTCACACTCCATCCACCCAGTGGGTTCTTTGAACTCCCAAGAACACAACTGCATTGTTGATCCCCTACAGCTAACTCATGATGGATCTCTCCTTTATGAAAGTGTCAATGCAGAAGTGAGATAGAGAGCAGAGACCCAAATCAATCTATTACTTCAAGAATCAATCCAAAACCCATGTTTCTGTGGTCCATGAAATTGTTTCTCTCATTTGGTTAAAACTGTTCAGCTATAATTTTTCCCTTCATACTTCTTCAATGAGATCCATGTGGGAACATCAGCTTGTTCAAAGTCCTCTATTTCTTCACAGCTCCAACCTTACAAAGGGTCTCTAGAGAAAGAGACATAAAATTTGTATTTTAGACTCCATTTGTACCTGTATTTTGATCTGTCACACAAGGACTCCAGGCACTGGTAGAAGAGAGATGCCTCTACTCCTTCGAGTGGGTTGCAGTCATTTGGGGGTTGGCGCTGCCGATGTTGGCCAGAGGATGATGTTGGCACAATCACAGTATTTGGATTCTTACCAGCCAGTAGGTCTTGATAAATGGCAGCCACACTTTCCAGGAACTCTAAAAGAACAGAAAGCCATTTAAAACTCAGGGCTGGAACCAGCAAAGCATCCTCCTGACCTACCAGACTGTGGCTTAAACTGTTGTTCTATGTTGCACATAGCACCAACTGGAAATAAGCACAACTCTACAGCATCCTGCATATTCAGAACAGGTATTAGGTAGGCCCATCCATAGAAGTTGCTGTCTGCTTCTTAATAGGATGTTTATGAGAGGCCACTCATTCTGATGAGAAGATTGATCTCAAGGGAACAAAGGCTAGCTAGCACATGGATAAAACAGCGAAGCATGAAAGCTAAATGTCAAACACAAAACTAGTTTGTGAAGTCTAAAATGTTTTCCTTCTCCACCTCTTCACACTGATTAAGAACTCATCCAAGTTGGGAGCAACAGTCTATTGAACTGCAACAGGAGGAAAGGGAGCAAGTTAGTTAAGGCTCCAGGCTGTATCCCAGCTTGCCTCTGTGCTGCTCCAAAGTAAATATAACACAGGACCAAGAGGAAGGGCCAGGGCAGGTCAGGGCTAGAGTTGGCAGAAAGCCTCTCCCCAGGCTCCTCATACTACCCACTGTTTACTGCAGGAGTCTAATTTTAAACAAGTTTGTTTATGGATGTGGTCAGCAGTTTACAAATCTAGATTCCATTTGGAGTGGTTTGCATGTGTGTGGGTTGGTGGGAGAGTGTATGACAGGCTGTGTGTGTGCACTGTGCCTGGGTGAACAGCACAGGGATGGGATCTTTGAGTGTGTGTACACAAGAATCAGCTTGCCAGGACTCCAGTGGCATTTAAGATCCAAGTGAATGGAAGTGCAATGCTGTGCGTGAGGTGGGTGGAGAGGAAAGTCAGGATGTCAGCAGGCCCTGGGGCTGTGCTGAGGTTCTGCAGCTCCATGGAAATATTTGTTATATCAGAGAAAACTTTCCAAACACATTTTCTGTCCCTCACTAAAGGTATTACAAGCCTGGTTCTGCCCAACTCAAAATCACCATTTTGAACTGGTTTTTTACAATGAATTGTCATGGATAAAGTTGTGATATGCACAGCACAGTTACAAGGGAAGTATATACACAGAAGTATTGAGAAAAATAGATTTTTGTATTAGGGACAGCAGCTGACTCTTAACTGCTACAAAGATGGGAACTCACAGGTTGGATCAGTTCAGAAGGCCACCCAAGTCTACTCTCTGACCACAGACTATGCTCACAAAAGCTTCTAGCCAGTGTTTTCAAACCTGGCCCGTTTCACCTGGTCGAGGCCGATTGTGAGCTATGTCCATCAGAGGGAGCTATTTCAGTGTGAGTGGACAGAAATCCATGAGCTTTATGTTAGAAACTGCTCTGTGCCAGGAGATGAGAAACTGGCACGCCAGCAGTCCCCAGTGCTTGGGAGCATATCTAATGCTTCCCTCTTTTTGTCCTGAATGAGATTCTCGTTCCTCAACCACAATTTAGAGGGGCTAGGGTGAACAGGCTGATGTATTTTAAAGCCATCTTCCCGTACAGGACAAGCACCTGAATGCTCATCCAAGTTTCTCCACCTTGTCTCCTGAACTTAAGTTTAAAAATACCTGGGGATTTTACAGATGTATATGCGGGTAAGCCTAAGTAAACACACACACACAAACCAATTTTATTTGATTTGTACTTTTCCTGCCAAGAATTTTAGAAGTATCCCATCTAGTTAAAATTCAGACTAGGGAAGAGGGATAGAATATGATAAATGACCAACAACATGAAGAACATTCATATGGATGAACATTATCTGTTCCTTTTGCTTTCCAACTAGGAGGTCTTGAATCAAACAAGAGAGGTGGTTCTTCACAGGACAGTGTGCAACTCTTCACCAAAAGGTGTGGAGGTTACCATTCAATGTGATTTCAAGGGGAGGCTGGAGAAGTCCACTAAGGGTTCCTAAACCCATGAAAATTATATCCAGTTCAGAAACTCTCTGAGCTGAAACCAGCTCATAGTTGGGCAAGTATTAAGGGGAAGAATTATATATGTATTTGTCCAGTTCCTTTTCCTTTAGAGGCACTAGCTGGTGGGCTTTTCCTATCCTGTCTCCAGCAGGATTAAATAATTTCCTTAAAGAAAGGGAAAAAAATGTTCCTAGTAAAAGTTAATTGTTAGGTGTTAACATAGTCTAGATAAAGCTGGAAATTTATGTCTCACGGCCAAGACAAATACATGCATAAGACATAGCAGTTGCAGGTATGTAGTTATTCACAAAAATCTGGAATCTCCTCATTAAGTCTCCTAATCTCTTGACATCAGCAATGATTTTCATCAGTAGATTCTATTAGCTGTATATATTCTGTGAAAAAACATATCCTTTCAAGTTTCAAAAAAGTGCAAAGATTGGGAAGCTGTAAAGTTGTAATGCTACAAGTAGGAGAAGTCAACAGCTTCTCGGCATTTACCTGAGTAGTAGAACTGGATCTGGAAAGCAAAGAGGAAATCAGAAAAAGACATCAGGCAATCCATTGCATCATCCATCAGCACAATCCTATGATAAGATGAGAGAAACAGTTTAGCATCTACAAAAAAACTAAAGTCTGTAACCAGGAACCCCAGATCTTGAGGAAGTGCAGCCAAGGAACTATGTACAACTGAGGCTTGCTAGTGGCCCAGTGTAAGAAGTTAGGAGAGAGTAATGGGAACACCCATTGCTGCCTGGATGTGGATGCCTTAATAGCAAACAAGGCAGCTTAAGAACCTGAAGTGAGGAGAAGATCTTGAATGTCAATCACACACTTCAGCTACAGTGTGAACAGAGCAGTGTGACATTCAAAGCCTGGTGGACATGATGGAACAAACACTGGCACAAAAAGCTGCAAGGCTGGTTCACATGGTTATATAGAATTGTAGAATATCCTGAGCTGAAAGGGATACACAAGGATCATCAACATCCAGCTTCTGACTAACTGTGACTACAGAGAGGACAGTTACACAAGTAGTAAACTGGTGTAAGCAGCACGAGACCCAGGCTATCCCTCTATATACCAGAATTCATCTAACTGGGATATTTTTCAGATTCATAAAGATCACAACAGTTCCAATTCACCATCTATACTCAAACTCTATTTGACTACAGAGGAAATAACACTGCACCAACAATCAGCTTCCTAATTGCACACTGTGAATACCCTATCCTCCCTTCCTGATAAAAGAATTGGTCTCTTTTCATATCAGGTCTATTATTTGACTATTAGTTGCCAAATTTCTTGGCAACTGAAGACGTCTTGGGCCAGGAAGTGTCTTCTTTCTCCCTGCTAAGCATGTTGGGAGCTACATACATCCTTATTTTGATGCATATTTCTTGAATATGGAAAATACCAGCCACAGGCCATACAGATGAAATATAAGTGGATAGCAAAGTTCAACTCTTCCTTTCAGGAAAAAAACTTGTGGATTTCAGGGCAAAAATGTCTGTCAAAATGAAAACAAAAACAATGCTCTGGTCACTGCCACCACTGCTTAAAGATAAAAAGGTCAGTCTCTGAAGTGGGGAAGATCAAACTTGGCCGATCAATGACAGCTTAGAATGTAAAACAGAAGAAAATACTCCATTTTGATGGAAAAAACCCCTAAGTATCCAGGAAATGCTAAAGAAAGGCAATTGGTATTTCTTTTCAACTGCATGTAGGTCTACTGAATTTGTACAGTCAGTATCTGGCACACTGTGCCATATGAGGATTCAGTTCATTATAGCCAAAGTATGGATCATCCAGTAGGACCCTTTTGAACACAGGGCCAAATGCAACTACGCACCAACTCCTGCAGCATCAATTGCCTAAACACATTGCTGGGGAAACACTGTTCTGTCTCATGTAAAAGACTCCAGGGAGCTGTGTGGGAGGCTGACCTAGAAGAACACAGGATCTTGCAAGACTTCCCTGCCACTCAGACCAGTTCTGTTCACTGTGGCAAAATCAAACATGTAGAGCAGCTTGAATTAATTATCTCAAAGAAGAAAGACCGGGGCTAAGAGGGTCCCCAGGAGAAAAGCCAGTATTTAAAACAAAACCCTTTGAAGATGTCAAAGTGCTTCTGATTTATTTATTACATTCCAGAAGCCTCCTCTCCTCCTGTCTAAAGAAGCAGTAGCTTCAGTTCTTAATTCTCACTAATAAGCATGTTACTGAGATTGTCAGTGGCCACATCAAGGAAATGGCTTTGAAGCTGGCAGGCAGAGCATCTTCATCTCTCAGGCAATACTGCTTAGCCACTGGCATTTCCAACCACTATTTAAGCACTGGAAATGCGATTGGCCACATCACTGATGAGCTGCACTCCTTCCTTTGAAATGATGGTCTGTTTCCCAGATACCCTCAAAGCACCGAAGCTTTCTTCTCAAAGATGCAGGAAAACAACAGTGGAGAGTGGTTTTACATATTTGTTATGCAGAGAGACAATATTATATCACCTTCATAATAAGAAACTCATTTCACTTGTTAAATCTAAAACTCTGCTCAATGGCAGTGCTCTGCAGCACCAAGTCCCAGTCTCTTCCTTAGGGGACAGCATGAAGAAGTACACAGAAGTACGAGAATTTGCTGGACAGTTTTTGCTGTTAAAGACAGCAAGAAGCCTCTGAGGAAGCCTGTACAGCACATCTGTGACGGAGGAGTGTCTAAATAGAAGCAGGTGCACTTTGGTGCTGGGTTACTGACTCCGCTTGGCCCATGAGTTTGCACGCCGGAAATGTTGAGAAGTCTTTAAATCCAATACAATCATTTATGAGGAGATTGACTGCAGCTGGCAATTCCCCCACATAGCCAGCTGATTTGAGTATTCAAGCAACCTGAGAGAGCATCATATGCAATATATCTGCACTTCTTCCTTGAAATATCTGTCAAGGAGAAAAAACCTAGCCATGGACTGTAACCTTGACAGCAGGAGCAAAATTAAGGACAAAATCTGAAAGTCTGAACTGCAACTCAAAGAAGTTCATCAGGTATCTCATATTTCAAGGGATTTTTTATTCATTTTTTTCTTGTCCAAATTAGACTTTAAGCCCTGAGGCCACAGATATATTTAAAAAGTTAGTAGTTGGGACTCAATGAATAATGAAAATCAAGGAGGGACTTTGGAAAGGACTGAAGAAAAATGCCTATGCTTGTGGCATTCTCGTAGAGGGTATAGTGGTCTTTCAGGGTTCAAGTGGTTTTGACTGGCAGGAAAGCCTTGCTATTGTACCAGTGGGGAAACTTTATGGTCTACTGATTGTGGTTAAAATCTCAGAAATCCAGACTAGACAGGATGTTCCCAGGACAAACGGTAGACCAGGCAAGCTGAAAGGACTTTTACCATTTCTGCTACCATTAAAGGCTGACACAATCTGTCTCAAATCCAGGCTGGCTCAAATGAGTTTTCAGAGACATGGAAGCAAAAATAAGCAGAACATACAAAACAGGCAAGATTTGCACTCTTAGGCAATCTTTTAACAATAGGGGTACTGAATTGCCAGCCCCAGTTCCATTAGTACTGATCAGTGTAACATGAGCTCCCACAACAAATAAAGCAGAATAGGAGCTGTGAACTTCTTGGCTCTCACTACTCAAACGTGGGCGGTGAGTTCCTTGTTTTTCTCTTACAATAGAAAAATCAGTTCTCAGGTACAGATCTTAAAATCACGGCATCAAACCAGAAAAATTCCTTCAGTTTCCATCCTGCAATTTCAAGATTCAGAAAGCCAAAAGGTGTCTCTGAAGATCAAAGGTATCTTCGTAGATTCAAGTCTTTAATCTGCTAATGGCTATAACCATTTGTAGAAGAAAACATCCAAGAAATCTCACACAGATAGCCTGGTTCATTTCTTGGGTATGACTTCTGCATTTGTGTAGCACCAGGAACAGAAAAAAATGGAGCTCTCTGATGTCATGTGAATAAAACCTCTATTGTTGTAGCCTCCATTCTTATGTTCCAAGATTTCCTGATCTTAGTTCTAGTGTTTGTTATCAGCGCATAGCAACAGCTCCTGGATGAGCAGACTGCACCATGCCGTGAGATCATCTCAGTCATGCAGCACTTAGACTGCAGCTGTAACTGCCCTCTTCCCAGCAGCACCAATGCAGGTCCTCGCTGTATCACTGAATGCTGTGGCTAGTCCTGCTGCTACTTTATTTAATTCCTTTCCCAAGAAAATTAGCAACAAATCCACTGGGGGTGTGCAGACTGAAGAAGGAACAATGTCTGTAGGTTTGCATGTGATACTCATGTTTTGCAAGGACTGGTGCTGTAAAAAAGTCTGCAGAGCTCACCCTTCTAACAGGCAGAGACCAAGAACAATGGGAAGTGCAGTCCAGAAAAAGGACAAGAGCGTGAGCAACAGTTGTAAGCAAAGAGAAAGATAGTTTAGAAATATAGCAAGTTTTATTAAAATTCTTCAAATAGATCAGCTTGTTACAGAGCTAGCAATGTGCAAGTAAATCTCTAGCCAGCCAAAAGTAGGAGTGAGGTCACCCCCACCTGAGTCTGGGTGCCCCTGACAGATCTCATTTCTCTCCAACACCTGCTCCCAAAGCCAGCTTGTCTGTCTCTATGGCACATGCACAACAGTGCAGCAGGCCCCTGAATGGGGCCTCTAGTTTAGAGCAGCCTTGTGGACTAAATTCCTCGACACAAGCATCACAACATGTGTAGATATGCTGAAGTCTCTGTTGCATGCACCATCACAAATTCCTGCTGGAGCCCTATGAAATACACACCAGCACACAGGACTGGTGTTTGTGTACCTCCATGAAAGGAGCAGCAGATATATCTCTACTACAGGGCTAGCATTCTTTCTTAGTCTGGAATTGGAGGACAAGCAACTCAACAGATGTGTGTACCTTATTACATTTTTCAATATCAGATAGTTAATAATCAACTGCCTGGGCTGCACTGGAATCAGCAAGCACAATCAGTATAAAATTCCATATCACATTATCAATGCCCTGAGCCAACTATCTGCTTTTTGCCTTGTCTAGATTAAAATAAAATTTCAAACAGATTACCATGTTCTTACCAAACATACTTTAAAACACTGGCAATCCTTCAGAGGTTAGTGTGCTTAAATGTGATCAACCGTAGAAGCTGGGGCAAGGGGGAACACATTTTAGAATGGCAAACAGTATTTGAATTAGAGTTTAAAAATCATGTCAGTTAAAACCATATTGGCTAACATTCTTTTATCTGCAATTCATGTGATTGTAGAGCCAACAGCAGCATTCTGCACTGATATTTCAGTTTTTGTGTACCTTAAATATACATTCTTTCACATTGCTAGAGAAACACCTTGTTCTTAACCTCAAAAGATGGTTTCTGTTTTCCCTAAAACCTTAAAAGCTGAAGGTCCCTGTTCATACCTTTACCCCCAGGTCTAGTTCCTAAGTCCATGCATGTAGGACTAATCTTGCCTTTAAAGAAAGAGTAAGGACCCACCTTGCTGCTTTTTGAGTGAGTTCCATTGGGAAGTCAGGGCAGAGCAGCTGCAGCAGGCAGTGGTATTCCTGTGCTGTCAGCAAATCTGCAGGAAAAGAGAGGTGAGAACATTGTAATTCTTTTATAGGCTGTTCCCTCCCCTTGCTTCCTCTGTAGGAAAAAACCCTCATATTCCCTTTACTCCCAATTCAAGTAGTCTGGGTATTAAAGACAATATAACTGCTCCCTAGACCTTCAGAGCTAGGCTCTTCAGATAGAGTTTCCAGCACAATCTGAAAGAGGCCTGATGAAGGGAAAATCCAATTGAACAGGCTCCTACAGAGAAACTGGTAACAGGTAGTGATTCAGTGTGAAAAAGGGGTAACCAAAACAGGGCAGTTTCAAGTGAGAACACAGTTTGGTTTGACTTGAATATAACCATGTGGAAAAAGGAATAATTTCAAAGTTGCTTAAATTTGCTGAAATTCACTGGCATGGTGACATTCCCCACAATACACTTGAAAATCATCCACAGAACATCTGGCAGCAGTAACAAAGGCAAACAAGGTTTTTGGGTTGTGTATGGAAGGCTACAGAGTATAAACCACAGATGTTATTACTTTGGCATTCAGTAAGGCAGCTGGATGGTCTCTTTTGGAATAATGTGTACAAATCTGGTCACTGTATTATAGGAAGCACAGAACAAAGATCCAAAAAACACAAGAAAACCAATCAAATGATTCATGTGCTAGAGAGCAGCTCTGTGAAAGACTGGTCAAGAAGGGACTCTGTGGCTCAGCTGAAGGAGTCTAAAAGAAGTGACTCTTAGGAAAGCTTATAGGATCCCAAGGGAATGGAAACATCCTGATGTCAAAAAGCCCTACATGATTGTATGTTCACAGTCCAAAAGGCTGTGGACTGGAGTTAAGAAGAAGACTAGCTGAACAGCAGCAATTTTGCAGTACTTCTATATACAGAATAATGCAAAGTATGGAAGAAGGAGCCAGAGGTGGAAGTAGAGCCAAGCAGTAGTCAGGGAGGGGATCTCAAGGGCACTGGCAGCAGGACTGAGGTACAGAACATAAGTTTTGCCACAAACACGTTAGTCTTCATTAGGCTTTCATCCAAATAATTAACCTTGTTTCAGATGACAGCCGCAACTTAGAATTGCAGAATAAGGTCCAAACATTAACCAACCCTGCCAAGTCCACCATTGAACCACATCCCTAGGCACTACATCTACATGTTTTTGAACACTTTCAGGGATGGTGATTCCATCACTTCCCTGGGTGGGAGGGAGGAGGGGGAGGGGGAAAGCATTCCAATGCTTGACCACACTTTCAGTGAAGAAATTTTTCCTAATATCCAATCTAAACCTTCCCTGGTGCAACTGGAGGTCATTTTCTCTAATCTTGGTACTTGGGAGAAGAGACTGACCCCCATCTCACTACAACCTCCTTTCAGGTAACTGTAAAGAGCAGTGGGGTTTCCCCTGAGCCTCTTTTTCTCCAGGCTAAACAACCCCAGCTCCCTCAGCCATTTCTCCCAAGGCTTATGTTCCATTCCCTTCACCCTCCATTGCCCTTCTCTGGACAGGCTCCAGCACCTCAATGTTTTTCTGGTAGTGAGGGGCCCAAAACTGGGCACAGGGTTTGAGGCATGGCCTCACCAGTGCTGAGTACAGGGGGACAATCACTGCCCTAGTCCTGCTGGCCACACTATTGCTGATAGAGGCCAGGATGCCGTTGGCCTCCTTGGCCACCTGGGCACTGCTGGCTCATGTTCAGCCACTGTCAATCAGCACCTCCAGGTCCTCTTCCACCAGGCAGCTTTCCAGCCCCACTTCTCCCAGCCTGTACTGCTGCATGGGGCTGAACCTGGAACTCTGCCCATCAAACCAGACTGTCCAGATCCCTCTGCAGGGAGTAGATCAACACTTGCCCCAACTTGGTGTCATCTGTAAGCTAGCTGAGAGGGCACTTGATTCCCTTGTTCAGATCACTGTTAAAGAGTTTAAGTAGAACTGGCCCCAATACTGAGCCCTGGTGGATGAGGGCTTTTCCCTATCTCCACAACTCCTCAAAGCCTGGCAGTTCAACAAAAGTAAGAGAAATGTTACATCTTTGTCAGATATTTCAAGAAGTAGGATACAGTATCAAAGGGACATTTAACTGCAACATCCAACACAGTCAAATTTATGTTTTCAATGCTGAATAAAGAAATACTGTAGGAAGACTCTCACCAAAATCAAGTTACAGACTTTTCCTTTATCTTCATTACTAGCCAGGGAAGTGGAGGAAAGAGAAGCCAGAACTATCTTTTTTCTCTTCAGTTCAGGAAGCCCCACAGCTGAAAAACACTGCTGAGAAACTTTGACATCCATTATAAATACTCTCTAGTGTACTATACTTTGCACTGCTCTTGGAAGGACTTTCTAGCTAATGAAGCACCTTGGGTTTAGGGTCATGCTATGAAAAGGTGATTTTTCTCTGTCTGGAACAGCAAATTCTGCAGTCAGAAATCTGCTATAACACACAAACTCCCCAATCTGTGCAGAACTACAATACCATTGCAGGGATTTGTGCAACCTAATCTATTGTAAGGATAAATACATCAGAATCTCTCTTCTTCCAGAATTTGAATGTTGAGCAGAATTAAATTTCTGTGGCTGCACTGAAGTTACAGGTGTCTTGGAGCATATGCACCTTGTTTGTACTGTCATTTCTTGCCAAAAAACAGATCAGTTGTTCTCTACTGCAGATATGACCTTGGTCCTTCAGTCTATGTATACCTGAGCTTGGGTTAATGATGGTATTCAGTGGAATGGTGGGATTTCCTCCTGCAATGTTAGTTAATCAGTTCCTTGAACGTCCTCAAGGAAAGTATCACCAAGTTTTATGTAAAACTGCAGAAAGATATTATTGAAAAAGTCCCAATTACCATAAGCAGGACAATTAATATTTTCAATTGAGTTTTCAGCTCACTATTTCTCTTTCATGACACAACACAGAGAAAAGAAAATTTTCTTCTCTATTATTTTGTTAGCTCAACAGTCATCAAGAAAAGTGTCACCAAGATTTATGACCTAAGTTCTCAAGAAAGCTACCTGGTCATGTAAGGTACATGCAAGTTTATGTCCCCCAAGGTTCAATAATGGGCCCAATAATGTTTAATTTATTCATCAATGACTTGGATGAAGAGAAAGATGATTCCTCAGGAAGTTCACTGATGACACAAAGCTGGGAGAAATGGCTGATAGCCTGGAGTGCTGGGCTGCCATTCAGAAAGACCTTGACAGGGTGTAAAGATGGGCAGAGAGGAACCATCTGAAATTTAACAAAGGCAAGTGTAGGGTCCTGCATCTGGGAAAGAAAAACACCAGGAACCAGCACAGGCTTGGGGATGACCTGCTGCAAAGCAGCTCTGTGGAGAAGGACCTGGGGGTGCTGGTGGACAACATGGTGTCCATGAGCCAGCACTGCCCTTGCAGCCAGGAAGGCCAATGGTGTCCTGGGGTGCACTAGGAAGAGCATTGCCAGCAGGTCCAGGGAGGTGATCCTGCCCCTCTACCCAGCCCTGGTGAGACTGCATCAGGAGCACTGCGTCCACTTCTGGGATCCTCAGGACAAGAGAGACATGGAGCTCCTGGAGCAGGTCCAGTGAATGGTTATGAAGGTTATTAAGGGTCTGGAGAATCTCTATTTCAAGCACAGGCTGAGTGACTTGGGCCTGTACAACCTTCAGAAGGCACAACTGAGATGGGACGTCATCAATGTCTATGAGTATCTGAAGAGAGGGTGCCAAGAGGATGGAGCCAGGCTCTTTTTGATGGTGCCAAGCAGTAGGACAAGAAGCAATAGGCAGAAACAAATGCACAGGAATTTCCACATGGATATGAGGAAGAACTTCTTTACTGTGAGAGTAACCACGCACCAGGTTGTCCAACAAGGTTGTGGAGTCTCCCTCATTGGAGATATTCAAGAACCATCTGGATGCAATTCTGTGCTCTAGGATGACCTTGCTTGAGCAGGGAGGTTGAATCAAATGACCCACTGTAGTCACTGACCCATTCTATGATTTTGTGATTCTCTGCAGGCCCTGTACAGGAAGCAGGTTACATGAAAACAGAGAACATGGGCATAAAAAAGCTCTTTTTGAAATACACACTTGGTCATAACTGAACAGGATAGTATGGACCTCTTACTCTTCAAGGCTTTTTAAATCTAGCTTTGAATAATGCTGGGCAATACATTTCTGATCTTTGCTAAAAAGGCTACATGTTGGTCTGAAGGAGTCACACCAATTGAAAGCTTTATGCAATACTCAATTTCCATTTTTTGTTTGGTTAAGTTCAAATTCCCATTTATGCATCCTTATACCTCTTGCTTATTTTTTCTTTTATTGGTCAACAGACTATTATAACCCCTTCTTCTAACTGTATTTTATTCAATCTACTTAACAGATAACTACATTTAGCTGAAGTTAAATCTGTTTACCTTACCCTCTACATCTTTCCTTACTTAGCCCAGTTATATCTGTTCCTCTGCTTTGATCCCCTTTAGATTTTCACAGTGTGGTGTCCAGCAGTATACAAAGCATCTTTCATGCATTCAGAACAGACAGGCTCCAGGAGGATAATCTGCCTGCTTTAATCAGCAAAGACCATTTTCATTAATTTTGATTTTCAGTCTCTTCTTTACTCCCTGAAGGTGATGGAGTTTGAGGTTGATTTTTCTTGAAGGATGAGGCTTCCAGAGAAAGTTGCACTTTTTTCTCAGTCTCTGTCTGATTGACAGACACAAGCAGCTTGAGAACATAACCAGGCCCTAAGAGAGCATTAGTTTTGAGGCATAAATAGAGATCTCTCACTTGGTGGAAATAAGATACTTTAAAAACTGCTAATAATTTGTGCTGTCTTTTTTGTCTCTCTGTTCATACCAAATCACACCATCATCCTTATTCCTCTACCACAGAACAACAAAACAACATAGAATAAAGGCAGAAGTCTGCTCAGAAAGAATTTGGGAAAGGGTGGCAGAGATCCTCTTCAACCAGCACATTGGAGAATGAAGATTACTGTCAATAGAAGTGGAATTAATTACAGTTTCAATCTTTGGGCAAATGATCCATTTAGACAGGAACTGCCCATAAAGCTGAAGTGGTGCAGAGAAGTTCCTGCTCTAAAGAAACCCTTTGTTTCTTATGCCTGGCACCAAATTATTCACTGAAATACACAGGCAGACTTTTTTAGGCTGTAACACAACTCAGCCATAGACACCCCAGGCACCTGACCAACAAATCATACCAATTTTTCAGACTATAGCTGGGTACCTTTAATACAGGAAGTGGGATCACCACAGACCTTAGGAGGTATCTTCAGTTTGCTGTGATAACTATTTTCCTATCCCCTACAGCAAGGTCAGTGAAGACCATGCAGAAAATTACATTTGCCCATGTACCACACTGTCTGCCAAGAGCTGCTTGGAATAAACAAGGGCAGTTTTGGTGCATGACCACGTTGCTCCTTCCTGTCTCCAGGCCACAGCTGAGTAAATAGAGTTCAATGTTGCATGATGAAGAAAGAAAGAAAAGAAGGAAGGTATCAGTCAGAATGAGTGAAAACTGGAATCCACAACTGCTACTTTGGTTGCTACCACAAATTACTGCATCTCAAGTTCCAGTAACAAATGAAGCAAATCATGGAGTGTTTAAATCTGACCCCACAGCACAGGGCAGTGAGATATATACACTCTACCATGCCTTTGCAGTGGAACAAACTGGCTCATACCATGTGCTAAAGGATGGAGATTGCAGACTCCATGTTAATCATGTTCATTTACAGCTGAACTAACACTTCACTCTTCTAGTAAAAAAGAACTAATGACAAATTCCAAAGTCATTTTAAAACAACAGCTCACTAAGAAGGAGCTTAACAGGAAGTACTTCGACCATTCAGCATAATTTTTGCTGTACTCTACTTCAAATTCTTGCCTAGCTTGTACTGCTGCTGAGACCATGCCACTAGCAAAATCCTAACCCTTTCCTACAGAATGGCTTGTCCTGTGAGTAGTTTATTGTCTTTTAGTGCCTGAGGCACTAAAAAAACGTGCTACTCACGTTTCAGAGGTATAGTGGAGAAAGAATTTTGTCCGTGTGGTACAGTCTTAGAAGGTACCACTTTCTGGATAAAAATGGCCTACCTTGAGAAACATGGAGGCAGCTGCTTTGTACTTCCCTGGCTTTTAAAGCTCATATTAAAACTGTTTCTGGTTTGTGTGTGGCTAACAGATGGCACATGACCTGAAGTGATGCAAACTCCAGGAATACTAAGTGATGTGTTAATGCTGCTGTCAGTGTTGTGTGTAAAATGCAGACACACCTGAATTATCTCAAAACTAGTTATCTTTCATAGCAACAGCAGCCTAGACACAGAAGCCTGGAGCTCAGTGAAGGCTGTAAAATCTACACAGGAAGCCAATAAATATTTAGGACTTAGCCTGAATTGCAGTCATTGCTGCTGTATCTAGGCTGCTTTCAGCACAAAAAGTAGCTATCTACAACATTGTCTCAACATTGTGACAGCTATAAAAATGCCCAAAGCAGTAGGAGAATATTTACCGCAGCTGGTGTATGAAATCTGCCCCAAAAAGTCACATTAGTAGCTTCCCAGAAACACAAGGATTGCCTTGATGAATATACATTAAAGTTCCCTATTCCCATAATTTTTTATGTACAACCAGTATCCAAGCAGACTGGAGCCCTGAGCAATGCAGCTGTCCCCTTTGAATTATGGTAGGACACACAATTTCCACAGGTTGCTTTTCTACCACAGTCATGAAATCATTCAAAAGTCATAAAGTCATAGAGCTGTAAATCAGTCTCCTGCAAATATAACAGAGAACATAATAATTTAATTTTTTTGAAGTATTGGAAGAGTCTTTGCTGGCCTTTGGGTTTTTTGTGTTTCTGGTCTAAGTATCACATATTTAAGATTCTCTCTATATCCACGCAAGATTGCAACCTTGTAGACAAAACCAAAGAAACCAAAAGCCCCCCCAAATAAAAGTCTATGTGTGCTCATGCTGTCTACCAGAACTACAATTTTACAAAAAAATGAACAGAAACATGAGTATTGATAATGCTGCAATTTCACAACTATCATCTGGCTAGCAGGCTAAGTCTGCACATGCCTTGTTCACAGGATACCTATGGCCTAATTTCCTCCATACATCTAGTGCTAATAACAAACAGAGATCCAAGAATTCTAGGAAAATTAATCCATGCATAGGACTAAGCATGTTCATGTAAGACATGTACAGCAGGATTCATTCAGACAGCTTCCATGATCATTACATCATAGTCTAAAGAGTGTAGGAAAATCAGAAGAAAACAGAGAGACCCACTTGCTACTTTTTAACAATAGCAAAATGCTCTAAAAGCCAAAGATTGATGCCAGGTTAGATAAAAAACAACTTAATTTTTTAAAGGAAGATTTTCTAGTGAACAGTTTAAAGAGGATAATGGTAAAATCTGTATCATGGATCAACATAAGAACCTGCTCTTTACATGCAATCTTGGACATAAGTAGCTTTAAATACTGCGGCTTTGTACCAAGGTCTGGCTCAATCTCATTATATACTAGCAGATATTATTTCTAGATTTTACATTTTATATATTACTAACATATACTTTCTTATTTTAACAACTGGATGCATTAACTCTGTCTTCCTGATGATCAAGTTCAACATGCATGTAAGCCAACCTAAACCCTTACTCCTGCTGAAAGGGACAGGCTCACTCCTCTTTCTCCCTTCCCATCACTTTCTGGTGGCCACCTGGTTCTGAACCACCCCTTATACCAGCTTTGGCACTTGGCAGGACTCTTGCTAAGAAAATTCAACTTTTTCCCCGGGCTAGTGAATTGCACTGGCTCTCAGAAATATGTGCTGAAAGCTCATGCAAAGCAATCTGTGGAAGAGCACAGCTAGGTGCTGGGAAGAGGGAAGAAGGTGGGTAAGGACAGCAGATTCACCCCTACTCAGCAAAGAAAAACTGTTAGATAGGCTTAAGTAGTTCTCTACTTAAGACATTTTAATCCCTAAAGTCCAGGATGTATGCAAGGCAATGTCATAGGATTAGTGATCCTCCTAATCAAAAGCAGGTTCAGCTCTACCTGCTGTATTTGCACCCTGCTGCTGTGATGGTTTGTGAACACTCTGGTATCAGACATTTAAGACAGAACTTTTGGCATCCTTACTATCCAAGCAGGCAGATGAATTCAGGTTACTCACAAACCTACTCTTTCCACTGATACTGTTTAGGTCCTCCCAGAACAGATCCCAGAACATCCTCAGGAAAGGACCCTGGAAGCTTTTGTGTCTGACATGACAGCAAAAGCAGACAGGGTACCTGAAGAATGCACAGAATTACTACAGTCTGGCTCAGATAGAGAAGTACCTGCAGGAACTGGCTGCACCCTGGATTGCTTCTGTTAACCTCTGAGAATACGAGCAAAATCCTGCCAGACATAAGGGTACAGCTGCAGGTGAGCAGTCTTCACAAACAAGATGTTTTGCACTCTATTCTGTTGGAGCATGGCTGCAAACAGCAGACTTAGGTGACTCCTGTTGACAACAGGTAGAAAGACTTAGTTGATGATGTGAAAAAACGAAGAGTGATTTAGTGAGATTTGCCTGGAACAACTTATGTCAGACTCAGGACGAATATAGTGGAGAGCAAAGAAGACTGACCTAAAGAGATTTGTTGGGGGAGTGCTGCAAGAGAGAACAGAGAGAGAGGATTAGCATTGCGATTAAGCAGAAAGCTAGTTGTGAAGTACTCAGATAAGAAGGAAAAGATTCAGCTGCCACTGATATGAAGAATGAAGTAATTTGTTCTGGAGGCAGCCTGGACAGTTCATATGAACTGAGAAGTGGGTCCATTACGGGCAAAGCTTGTAGCACCCTACTTTGAGCAAGCTAAAGGTTTTTAAAAGAGTTAAATCTTCTAGATGGTATGATTGTTTTCCTGCACTTTGATCTTGAGCCCTTTTATCAATAAACCACTTGCCAGATTAACAAAAACAGAAAATGAATTTATACAGAACTGCTCCAATTCTATCCCCAGAAACCAGATTCTTTCTGTTTATACAAATGTTAATCATCCTCTAGTCCCTTTCAAATTCCCCATAATTATCCTTTAGTATGAAGTGTTTCATGTGGCAGCATTACTTCAGCTTTGAGTGAATGTTACTCAGGGCACCATGAGCTGTGCCAAAGGTACAGTCCAAGGCTATCATTTGGCATGCTTATGTGGCTAACATGGCATATCCACGAACTGAAAAATTCAAACTTTCATTAGAAACATAGAGAAAGTTTTCAGCTCTCATGGTTGTAAAGAAAACATTCCAATATTGGAAGAGTTTAACTGATGCAGTGTGATATTCCTGAATCCACAGAAAATCTGAAATGGGACAGAAGTTCGATCTTTTCACTTTGGGAACCTTAACACTATACCTAATACAACACTAAAGATGATGTTAACTCTTTAATTTCTTGTTTTAAGTCTAAAATGGCATTTTGAATGTAGTTTGGCCTTAAAGAATTCAGAGTTCCTAAAGTGCAAGAACAGCAAACAACTTCTGGCAGTATTTCCAGAAGCAGAGAAAGAAGATAGAAGATGACAAACAACAGAGTCTGGTTTAAATTTTCCAGTACATAGTTGACTACAGGAACCAGATGGTGGCTTGAATGGACACCCAATTTTCTCCATGCAAATTTCTTTAACATTTACAAAGGTAAATCCATGCATATTCCAAAGCATGTATAATCCTAAAGGTATGCTCTGCTCATTGAGTATGATCTCTAAGGGCATTTAGCTTTCTCTAAAGGACACAGGCCCAGTTTTGTGGACTACAGTTTGAGAATGTATGACTACCTACCATGTTTCAGAGGCATAGCAAACCCAGACCAAAACAATGCAACACAGAACTGGCTTTTAAGACAGATAAACTAGAAAACTAGAAATAAGGTATCATGTCACAGTGAAAGCAATCTATAACTGAAATGCCCTAACATTTGACTTTTCTTGTGTATCCACTAAGAAATATTTTTTCCTTTCACTATAATGTTACTAAAAGCATAACTAGCAGATCTCCCCAGCTATAGGTGATTTAGTCTGCTTTTATCTTCTTCAACAGTTGGCTTTTCCACACTTTGACAAGTTTCCAGTCACTTGTGTAGAAAATAATCCAATGCCAGAGCTAATTGGTCTTGTAAATAATAAGGAGAAAACATTCCTGTTGAAGTTCTGACCATCTGGGGGGCAGACTGCTCAACCACTTGAAACAGGACCCACAGCACTCTTAATAGGGAAGTACAGGAATGCCAGCAACACTTCACTGAAGGGTACCATCAACATTCCCCCAAGCTCTCAAACAGCAGCAGTAATCTTTAGACAAGATGTGGATCAGCCTCTACTCAAGAAAACAAGTTGTCATTAAGCTTAAGATCTTCAAAACAACTGAAGAATTCATGGCTGCACGTCACGAGATGGGCAGAGTAAATGGGCAGGTGGTATGCAGCTGTATTTCATTCAGTGCAGGACCTTACAAACAACCCCTCCTCCCTCAGATATGTACTAGGACTAGTGACAATATGGCCAGTCTTCAATTAGTGCTTGGCATTTCCTCTTTGCTTTGAGAGCCCCAAGAAATACAGTTAGCTGGCAGACTGCTCATCTGTGTCATGCACAGCGAGCAGAAGAAAGCTATGATATTGACCCAAAACAAAAAAGGAGGTAGAGGATAAGGAGGACATACACTGAACTACCGAAATGCTGCAGATTGCTGTAGCAATGTCAGATCAAAGATCTACTTGATTTCCAGTTTCTTTCTAGACATGTTTCCAGTTTCTTTCTAGACATCAGTGAAAGGCTCCAGTGAACCAGTTCTGGTAGAGTCAGGTATTTTTAATACCTTTAATCTCTCACATGTTCATATGGCACAAAGTGGCATATAAAAGCGTAAGGTACAACTGTCAACAATTTTCTCAGAACAATAAATAAAACAGGAATGTTTTGGACTTTCCTCTTTTAATGACTGCTTTGGAAGAAGTATTCAAAGATCAGTGCAGCTGCTACAAGCACCCACTGGGAGACAAACAATTTCAGCATAATTTATATCATGACTAAGGATAGCCTTGTGTGTGTCTCTTCCTGTCCGTGCTCCACATCAGCTCTCAACTAATCCACTGCAAAGTTTTGAAAAGTTAACTGCACCTTCACCAACAGCTGTCATCACAGCAGGCACTCTGATACTGCTTCTCTGAAACACATCCATAGTGAGCCCAACTGTGAAGGAGACAAGTTCAGGCACATGAAGAATGGAGAATTCCACATGCCACCAAGAGTGACACCAGTTTGCAACTACACAAAGCAGTCAACTCACTGTGGTTGAAACTCAACAAGCTGATTGTGATCCACAAAGCACTGAAGGGTCTAGCACTTCTTCCTCTGTGCACTTGTGTTCACAGAGAATTTGACTACCTGACATAAACATGCATCTTCCAAGAACGGAAAGCCATCAGCAGGCCTGGCCATTCTTTGACTTCACTGCACAGTATTTTTATTAGAGGTTTATGCACAGGCTATGCAGTGCCTAAGTACCTAGACTGGGGGCTAGTTTTCTCCAATTTTCTTTCACAAATTATAATGCCTAGAAAAGCAGTCTGAAAGGAAAGGGCACGGTTTTTAGGAGCCTCTGAGTCAACAGTCAAGGTCTCTATTCGTAAAAGTAGGTATGGTGTCTGGACCTATGCTTGGGCAGTGTTGTTCAGGCATGTAAAATGGTCTTAAACACACCAATATTGAGTCTCTTTTGTAAGTGTGAAAACATGAAAAGAAAATGAACCTCAAACAAAGCAAATCTGTAAGAGAACTGGCTGGAGAAGGGTAATCTGGTTAATGACAAGACTGAAGAAGTCATCATTAGTTATTTAGAAGGAAATGCAGTGGAGCATGTAAGCTTCACAGAGAATGCTTGGAGCCCATTATAATATCAATGAGCTAGATTAATGATTGTAAATGACCACCACTACAGAACTGGTCTGAATGCAGAACAGAATGAATGCACTAAGAGAAACCTGAATCAACAAGGCATCCAACTGCCCCTTTTGGGTTATGCTTTTGGCTAAGATTCTGTAATGTTCCTTGCTTTTAACTCTTACAATTCTCCAGTGAGATATGTGTAAAAAAAATTTTTTTTTCTAAGATTGAAAAGAGAGAGAAAGAATGTTAGTTTTCTCTGTATTTCACATGGAGAAATACATATTTAATAAGAATTTAACATAGATAATAATTTCTAAAAAATGAAACAAAGCCTTCTTTTTATTTTTCTTTTTAATGTTTCTTTAAGAAAGTTCTAAACTCTTCCATTAATCCTGAAAGTTTTTCATGGACATCATGCATCTTTGTCAAAGTTAAATTTAAATGCCACCTATTTTACAGCTAAATAAACTTCCATGGACCATCTACCATGACCCACAAGTTAGAAATGTTTTGCTGGAAGAAAGTTCAGGCAAATGTCCTAAATATTCCAGTATTATGCCCTAACACTGACGCTATGCATATATTATGGTAATCAGGGAAATGTAAGAAACTAGAAAAAAGAGAAAAGGACACTTTCTTGTTGTCGCACAGTGCTTTCTAGAGGGGAATAAAAGGCCATCTATTGGAAGACAGATGTAGAGAGGAATCCATACCGTAATCCTGGCTTGTTGAAACTGAAAACAGAATTCAATTGTGTAATCTTTTTCAGCTTCATAATGAGGTCAGGCTCTTCAAGATCTTTGTAAGGATCTTTATGGTGGGAGCGAAAAAAAGGAGTATCACTTAACTGATTGGTTGTGGGATGATAACTTAGCATAGTGAGCAAATGATTTTTACTAGATATGATATGCAAGTGATTTCTCCTAAAGGAAGCATGATCAGTTTTCTGTAGAATCCTGGATGGATTGCTGCTGTGATGCAGGCTACTGAGAAGACAACGCAAAAAAAGAGGAACAAAACACCATCTCTAAAAGATGTAGGACTGTCCTTATTTGGAACAGAAGGTGACAGGAGTCCTAAAACCCCACAGTTACTGCTGACTAACCCATTTAATAGCAACAATCAGCGAGATGGGCCATCCAAAGTGAGTAACACTGTATTAACCTCTACCAGCAGCTGGGGCCTCAGCTACATCGCTCTAACACAACTGTACTCTTTGTGGTTTTTCATCTCCCATGCAACAATATCCTGACTGTTCAGCAAAAAAACCATCATGGAAATGCAAGTATGGTAAACCCTCAGAGGAGGAGTAAGATGAAAGCTGCTCTTTAAGCATCTCCAGCCACTGAAGACTTAGAACACACATGTTCCTTTTATTTCCTGCAACATTTGCCCTTTTTTTCCCATTCGATGTTAAGACTTATGGAGCAAGTCTGAAAATCAGATGGCGCAAATCGTACAGCAATATAGCTGTAAGAAGTACTTAAATGTAATGTATTTCAGCACATGTTCTTGACTCAAAGGAAATGTGCTGCATCTTTCAAAGTAAAGCTTGAAAGCTGAGGTCCTATTTGCTCCCTGCAATTAGAAATATTTCTTAATACTGCCCTGATGGGAAAAAAATTACTTCCTGGTGTTTCTGGCAAAGGAACTTTTTCTCAATTCACTGCATCAGATGTAGCTGTATTTTAGTAGTACTTTATGTGAAGTGGATGGTAAAAAGGGGGATGCTGTATGAATGTATTAATTCATACTCCTCTTACTTTCATGTCACATTTAAAGGTAGCATCCATCCTTTCAGTTGTCTTTCACATGAGTTATCTTCTGTCTGGATCTGTTTCAGGCTTTGCTGTGCCAAGTCCCCGCCTACATGCAGTACTAAGGGCTCCAAAACTAGTAGTGCTAGCTCGTAAGAGATTCAAGATTAAATGAAATAATTAACCCATAGGGGATCCAAAAAGAAAGCAAAAAATACCCCATCTCCATGAACACTCAGAGATGTTCAGCAGACAAATGCGAGAGACAAATCCTCAGTTATTAGAAAAATACAGAAAGTGACTCTTTGGACTGAAAAACATGGGTCCATGTGCCAAAACAAGACTTAGCTTAACAGATCCTGGAATTGAAAACAGGAAGAATAGAGGCCTTTAGGATTCATGCTTGTGGGCAACAAACAATGATGAAGTTCAAGGTTTCTAAATGATCTCCACTAAATAGGATATGTTTGGAAAGTCACTTTGCATGACATGTTTATCAAGGGAAAAAACAAATCTTCTCACTATTTACTTTTGTGCTTTCCTTTTAGGAGGATGTTTTCTGGGGTTTGGTAAAGAACAAACAGATGAGTGCTACAAAGGGAAATAGACTGAGAGCCTTTATGTGTACATCTCATTTTCACTTGCAGCTTTGTATACACAGCTGTGACCAGAACAGACTTCTGCTGAATGAGGGACACACAGTTCTGCAGCCACTGCCGCAGCAAAAGGAAGATGATCATTACTTGCTTTGCAGTTAATGTTTGAAATAACAAATCAGTGAATTATTTGGAAATTTAATTAGCTTTTCTTCTGATTTCCTTTTCTTTTTGAACTGCTGTCTGTATCACTCTTAAGTCTTTCCATGAATACAGTGTAGATTTGAAAGCTTTTCAGTGCTAGAGAGATTAGATTCTAATTTCAATGTCTGAGTAAAAATGTTAACTGTTCTAGATGTTAAAAGGAAGCACTGAAAATACTTTCTATTATACCTATTGGGAAACTAAAAGAAAACCTACAACTACTAGAAGTGTCTTGTATAGCAGGAATATGTGGAGACCCAGGAGTGGAGTTTGTTGCTGCAGTAATGTAATGCTGCAGTAATCAGATACAAAACAGCAACAGGACACAAGAGTTTTGACTAGATAATACAAGTATAACATGTTATTATTCTTTTCAGTATTTTAGTATTTCTAAGTGTGAATACTACTGGTCACCAACACAACATTAACGAAAATTATATATCACCAAACAGCCATATCTGACTCAAAAATGTCCAAAAGCTATAAGGGAAAAAAATTGAATTAAGGAGTAAATTTAAGGAGGCAAAATAGTATCTAGAATTTTTAAGCAGAAAGATAAAAATATTTATGATTTTCTCAAAAAAGTGACAATGTTCAGCTAAGTGATTGTCATATTTGTCACAGATCAAACACATAGCTGCACATAGGATATTTGGGATCCAGTCACATTTTATCTCCTGCCTAGGAATACAGGAGAAGAACATAGTGGTCTAATTATTCATGTTTGAGGCTTTTTTTTTTTTTTTTTTTGCTGGCCAGCCTTTGCGTACGAAGATCCGGGGAAGGTCTCTTTTTCCTTTCAGACCTTCCAGCCTGCGCACTGTATTTTTTAGGTGAGACACAGGGCGCGCAGATCTGAGCCCACCCTTTAATCCCGAGGTTCAATCTGCCGAGCCAAAGCGAGTCTTGGACAGTTGAGGCATTTTAGTTAAAAGTTGATATGCAACTTTAGAAACAGAGATCTGTAATTCTTTTACAAACTTGGCTATCATGGCCTACAAACATTAATGTGAATAGAACAGAAGGCATGAATGAACAATCTAGAGAATTGAAAAGTTATCAAAAGACCAAATCTGATACTGTCCCCAGAAAGCTGGTATAGCAGCTTTGGCATTGGCATGTTTCAGGTAGAAAAGACACATCACTTTTCTATGCAGAGATTGAGAACAAACAAACCAACCCCTAAAAAAGAAAGTACTGGCACTCTAAATTCACCAAAAAGGTAGAGATCCGTCAGAGAAAGAAAATGGTTACCTGACAGTGTAACCAGTGACCAGTGATACAAATATAAACTAACGCAGGCAAGTGAAATAAGAAAGTGGCTGGAGGAATTCTACATAATCCTCAAGTGGAAAATGACAGTGTACCTTATAAACGAGCCTATATAATGTTTGCTTTCAAAACTTTTCTCTAGGGAGACTTGGAGAACCTAGCACTGGTATCTCAGAGAGAATGTACATTTCAGTCAGACCAACTAGAGGATTCCCATTTAGGAAAAGAGACTGCAGAATCAGGAACACAGCATACAATGAGGAAAAAAATCACAGTTACTTCATCCTGCACCACGTCTGACATTGAAGAAGAATACCTGATATTACACAAGGAAAGGTTCAGCCCGTCTGGTAGCTGTGACAGTGCTTATTTCCCACTGTGCACCCAGCCGTGCTGCTGTGTTGCACACAGTAGAAGTCTTGCCATTTCATAAGACGATTAATGTAGTTCTTCCTTGCTCTAAACATTAGCTAGAGCCGAAGCAGAACAATATGGCAAAGAAAATTGTTTCCTCCTATTTACCTAAGACAGGAACAATCACCTCCTCTACTCTGAAATTACGTCCCCCAGACTTTTTACTTCAAAGGCAGAAGGCCTTGGGTCAGGAGAGACTCTGCTGTCACAGAATGAAAAAGGAATTAGAGTACCTAATGCAATCAGAGACCCAGAGATACACTTCTGCCCATTCAGTACAGAACATCCACAGGACAGAGTCATGCATTTAGTCAGCTACCCAACACTTGCTAGATCGTTTCATTATGAGTTTGGTCTCAAAATGTTGAAAATTTTCTTCATTAATTTGGCTGGATAGATTATTGCTGAAAGCCTAAATTAAGCATTATTGCTAACTGAACGGATGAGAAACAAATGAACAGAATCCTCAATGAAGAGATCTGAGAGCACAGCAAAGCAGACAGTAACTGGTGTTCTGAACAAAACCTCTGTTTATTAAACTGGTTAGTATTTAAAATTTTAAAATTTAAGGACATACGTGTTTCTATTTCTAGGGTTTTCCTTGTTTATTCCAAGACTGATCATCCTGTGAAATTGGAGCCCAACATTAGCTGTACAGAAGGAAGGTCTTTAAGTGATAGTACATGATACCACATTTAACAGTGTTCCTGTGCCAATCTGCATAATGAGTGGGGGATGAAAAGCAATCGTTTTTCTTCATGTACAGCTCAATGAGGACAGTTCCAAGCCTGCCACACAAAACTGCTTTAATAATGCAATCCAGTGCCTTTGATTTGAGGAACACGCAAAAGAATAAACAACCTATTAATCTAAATTTTCTCGTTTGCCTGAAAGTACAAAGCAGCAATGAACAAACCTCTTGGCTACATTAAGTGTACTGAAATGCAAAACTGCTTCTTTTCTCACCCTACAGTTACTCAGGAAAAAGAAGGGCAGAGAAGAGGGGAAGAAGAGAATAGGCAAGGGAAGCAGAAAAAGTTTATATTAAAAACTGCTCAGTTAAAACACAGGGCACAACAAATTCTGAAGAAGGTTTTCAAGTATTGCCACACGAAGGCACTTTAATACAAGTGGATATGCTCAGAAGATGAGTGCTAGAGATAGCAGTGCTTGGTAAAGAGAAAGAATCCTCAGGCTAACCAGCTCTGAATTGAGCTGGTACTGTCAAGACTCAGGAACCACTGGTAATAGCCTGAATTATGTTTTCGGTGGTTTTGTTTGTTTTGGGAAGTTTCAATACAAAATACAGGTGAACACCTTGATTAATGTTAGTCTCCTGACTGTCTGCAGTGGTGTGTTTTGTTCTGTTATTCTAATGTACTCACAGTCAGCAGAGGTGCTTTCATTATCCATCCACTAATTGTAATATCTGAAACAGAATTATTCTAGAAACACTGTCAGTCTGACTCAGTCCTAGTCTGCTGTGCTCAAGCACTACGAGTGTGGTTGGAGGATATGTTTAGGCATTTGACTAAGCAGTTTTGGCAAACATTCTTGGTTCCCCTAGAGCCTTTTCACAGTTTGAGAAGGGCAGAGATATATTAAAGTTGCTGGTCAAAGCAACTTCATTACATCAATGGTCTAACATGCATCGTTTTGTTCAAACTCTTTTCTGTATGTATGGCAAATTATAACATACATCACAAATTTAGGAAAAAGAATAAAGCTACTTCATTGGCTGTAGCACCAGCGGGCTTTTGGAAAAAACAGAAAAAATATTCTGACAACTTTGGGATGAGCACAACAATAAACTGAAAAAACAGACCTCTACCATAGAGGATTTAGTATCTGTCAGTTAAGCATCCGTAATACTTTTTGTATGGAAAGTTCAGGAAAACACTAGAAATACCTGCAACCAGGATGTTTTCAGTAAAATGTTATGTGACACAATAAACTTTCTGCTTTGGCTCCCAATCTTCTGCATGCAGATAAAGCCAGACAAGACAAATTCAGCAAGCTGTTGATAGCTTATGCTACAATTGTAAACAGGAGATCTGAAGTTATATATAAATTGTTTTCTGAGGAAGAGACGTTTGATGGTGTTAAGAACAGGTATGGCCTGCCAGGCCCTTTGAAACACCATCAGACAAATCTGTAATACAAACATAGATTTTATACATGGTCTTCTACTGTAAAGGGAAGTCTTATTCTCCCTTACATTTCATTCCCATCCCCTCCACTCCAGCACAGCTGCTTATAAAGGACAAGAAACTAATGAAATTGATAAGAATTTTTTTACAGGTTATTTTTTGTTTGGATCAGCTCTGTGCCATCTTCACTGTACAGCCAACTGCACCCCCCCAAAGAAAAGGAAGAAAATCAGAAGTAGAGAGGAAGGCAAGGACTACTCCTTCTCTCACCAGTGCCAACCTAAAAGTTCTTACCTAGCCACAGGCTCAGTTGCCTTCCTTGGGAAGAAGCAGTTTCCTTGCAAGCCACCCTGAAGAACAACTGGCCACAGGACTCCCAGGCAAACTCTTTTCTCCAAAGACTGAAAGCATGACCTTCCTCAGAATGCAATGCACAAAATGTCCCTACCTCCACAGTACACAGGAGAGAGTGACAATGTTTTATAAATGATAGTACCTGCAATTAGAAAACGTGACTGAAAACCATAATATTCCTGTTAAAATAAAAAAGTCAATGCCAGTGTAAAAGCAGGAAATTATTCTCCTGGAGAGTAAGCTTAACTATCTCCTGCATCACACAATTCTAAATCATTAAGGAAATAGCTTATGGTTATTAAAGCTAGAGCATTAAAGGGATAAATCATTCTGAATTTATCTACTGAAGAATCTCTTACAAGAGTAAAATCGTGAACTAAAGTTAGTGAGTAAGTGTCAGGTGCCTTCAATTACATCCTCCAGTAGCCACCGTGCGAAGAAATTTAAGGTCATATTAATTAAGGCCAAATGAATCTTTAACCAGTCACTTTAGCACTAAGCAGTGGTGTATGAGCCTCTATTTTGTAGCATTCAGAGACTGCATTTTATTGAACAACACTGGAACATCCCTTGCTCTGGGCAAAAAAGTCATTAGTGCAGCTAGTTCCACCCCCTCTTATGCATTTGTATTTGACTTGGAAAGGTGCATCTTCTTCAAAAGTGCCATCTTTGCCTTAAGGTATTCCAGACAAGTCAATTTTCTTTCCTAGTAATGGGAGTACATATCCTTTTGAAGTTTTGGGTTTTGTTGGTTCGGGTGGTTTTTTTTTTTCCAAGAGTTACTCATGACTATCAGGTGGTTGAAAGTGTGATAATTAATTTTGAAATTACCAGATTAGATTTCTCTGCAGAGAGTGGGTTATTAATAGCTAAAGAGTTCAAAACTCTGCAAATCCACCCACAGTTGAACTGACATGCCAACATAAGGCTTATTTTGCCTTTGCTGTCAGCTTCTATCATTTAGAAGACTTTATTCAGTTTTATAAATGGCAAACATCATTACAGCAAACCACTCTAATTTGAGTAAACTGAAAAACCTGCTTTTGGATCTTCACAGTTTAAAAATTTATCTTTCCACCCAGTAAAATAAAATAAGCAGAGATAATTACATTTACAGAAAATAACCCTGTTAGAAACTTTATGGCATTGCCAAAGCATTGAATTTTTAATCTTATGTTACAAATTCCTGCATCTGAAACTGAAATTTTTCCCTGTTTACTCCTTCAGTTGTTTTAGAAGTCATGCAAAGAATAGAACAAGGCTTTGTCCAAGCTGTTACCTAATGTTATGCACAAGGTATAAAATTAACAAAGAAGAACCACCTGCTATGGAATTTATTCAGTACACAGAAGACATGGCAGTACATGGAGTAAGAAGGCTGCTAGTATCAATCAATTATTTCAGTAGTGTAAAATGTTGTTTATCTCAAAAAAAAATCAAGAAAAAGCCATTTAAAAATGCGACAGTAATACAACATTGCAAATGTCAAAAAATGCTAAAATCAGGAATGTGCAGAAAACTACCTCAAGTCTGTATAAATTATATCAACACTTCCTCCATTATGCAAACGCTATTTTGAAGCATTATGCTATTAGAGTTTCTCCTAGTTTCTTCATAATATTTATCATTCTTGCACACCTCATACAAATTTCATTGTCACAGTGCTGCCAAACATCTTTATTGACACATCTTTGTGTTATACTTTATTTGGAAGAAATGTCACCCATTTCCCTGTGAGGGGAAGAGGAGGGGCAGGCACCAATCTCTTCTATCTCGTGACCAGAGACAGGATCTGGGAGAATGGCCTCAAGTTGTGCCAGAGGAAGTTTAGGTTGGGTATTAGGAAGAGGTTCTTCCCCCGGAGGGTGGAACAGGCTCCCAGAGAAGTGGTCACAGCACCAAGCCTGACAGAGTTCAAGAGGTGTTTGGACACATGGTCTGACTCTTGGCAGGGACAGGACTTAGACTCAACAGTCCTTCCAACTCAGCATATTCTGTGATATATTCCTTTCCAAAAGGTGCACAGCCTACCCAAGATGAAATTCAGATAGTGGGAGAGATTAAGTTCTCTGCCAAACACTGACAATATTTTAACTACCTTTCTGAAATATTTCAAGTGGGAAATTCAAGTAAAATTCATCTAGTATTAGCATAAATATCTTTCACAGACTCCTAAGAAGTATAAAAATAAATAATACAATATTAAAAAAAAAGGCATCTGACAGCAGCGAATAATACTCAGAAGCCAGGAATTTGCAGAAAACTGGGAAGAGAAACAAAATGAAGCTGGTAAAAAAAAAAAATCGGGACAAAAAGACAAAGATAAGGATATGCAAATCAGGAGAAAACTGTAGTAATGATAGTCCTCTTGACATTTTGCTACATGGGGGAAAAATAAAGTAGTGCTCAGAAAAAGCATGTGCTGTATTTAATCTGATACATTCCATCCTTCTTTTCATGCAGAATCCAAAACATTTTCCATTTCAATGATAATTTGCGAGGATGGCAGTAGTGGAGTGGCACTTAACATATTAAAAAATTAAAAGCACATGTTCATCATTCCTGTAAGAATTTTGAAGAGGGTTGGCTGACAAGCTCTCAGCACTACTGAGAAGTGATTTTCAAAGCCTGAAACACCTGGGAAATTTTACAGGACTAGAAAAAAGCTGAAGTCACTTTAGCACTTAAAAATTATAAGACTGAGGCTTATGCTGAGTGAAGTGCCTACCCAACAAGAGCACACAGTATACTGATGAGTGCAAGGATGGGGTGGAAATAACACTTAAAGTGCTGCCACCAGTTGAGATAACCTGGGCACCTGTACCATGGCCACTTTGATAGCACTCCCAAACAAAATATTCAAACAGGAAATATTGCATTTTATCAGTTAATAACTAATAGCTATGAAACATGACTAAAAGTTTCTTGGTGAATTAAGCAATCTTTTCAACAGGGAACACAAGTTTAGGTGTTAAAAAGCACCAAAAACCAGTTAGGTTTTCTGAGATAGTACACTTTATATAAACAATGCTGTGATTAAAATTTTTGAATTACTCCAAACTACAACTAACTACAGAAACTGTTGCATCTCAAAATAAAGATGAGGAATCACTACTTAGGAGATGTATTTCTCTTGGGATCCCCAAGAATACCTCCTCAGTTCTACATTTTAAAGCAATTTTTCAATTCGTGACCTAGAAGACAAAAAGAATTAAGTATAACATTTGTGAGCCATATACAAACTGAGGAAACTAAAAATTTAGAAGTAATGAGTAGTAACTTGGAAAAATCCCATGGGCACAGTCAGCTCCCATGTAGCTTAGATCCTCATGCACGCAACACTATCTAGAAACAAAGAATGCAGAGGGGTCCACCTGGGTAAATAGTTTCTACAAAGACAGGTGAAGAAGGTGGGCACAAGAAATGCTCAGAAAAATGTAATTAGGCAAATTATATGGTCCTGAGATGAGTAAACACAGCAATGTGTAGAGGGGCTCAGTTACCAGCACTTGACCAATCAGAAATACCCACAACTTTGGAATGATGGTTGAATTGAAAAGGAGTCAGAAGTGCTGCAAGAATGATCATGTGCTTACAAAACACGTCTCAGAGAGAGAGGCTCAAGGTGATAATATACTTAACTTGTCAAAAACAAGAATAACGAATTGACTTCAACATATGATTGAAACACTTAAAACCTCATAATTTTCATAAAGTTAAAAAAAAAAAATTAAGGTGAAGATAATCACACTGTTTGAGACTGCCACAAGTTGAGATTTTAGTAGTGTGTTCAGGAATCTGATTTTACAGGCCCTCTAAGATATGTTTCATTTCAAAATCAAGTAAGTCTTGGTAAATTCTGACCTCCAACAAAACACACAAGTTATCAATAAACAACCTTCCTACCCTGTCAGGACAATTTCTTTCTCACCTGGCCCTTCTATCTCCACAAGCAACTGTCCCCTCAGCAGCAGCAGCAGTGTGGAGTGTGCACAAGGGCCGCCCTACTGCAAGCCTGCAGAACAACTACTACCCATGGATCAGCCTTCCTGAGGAAGGTGTCTGAGAGGAGAGCAGGCTATTTGCAGGAGCCCTCCTTCCCATGAAAACTCAGTACTTCATGGGGACCGGGCTGCAGGCCAGCCTAATTGCTCTGGCAGCACCGGCAGCTGACTGTTTCCTCCCGCTATTTTTCCCAGGGGCCCTTCGGCCCCTTCAGGCTCACATGACTTAATCAAACCTGAATGCCCTTCTGGAAGATATGCAAATTATTTTTCAGTCAGACAAAAGTGTTTTGGCTCAATGCTGGTGTTACTAAGTGAAGTTTAATGATGTGCTATACAGGTCAAACTTCACGGCCTAATGGTACTTTCTGGCTATAAACTCAACAAGTGTATTACTCTCTAAAGGAGGTTTTAAAGCAAAATATTAATATATTCAGTATATTACCTAATTAGATTAGACTAAATATCAATACAAAGCAATATGACCTGTATTTTAAGGCCAGGTTTGTCAACACCAGGATTTTTGCAGTTAGGAACTGTTGGTGGCTTGAGTTCGGCCATGGTTGCAGAGCACCACACTCTGCATTCCACCTCTCTGTGACCTTGCACTGGCACATTTCAATGTGCTGTGCTGGGAGAAAACTAACTCAAGCAGCAGAAGTACTGAATAGTTCGCTGCCAGTTTAGCATGCTGAGACAGATCAGCACAAGATGGAACAAGTGCTGGAGCTGCCACAAGAAGGATGCAAGAAGGCAGCACCTCACTAGCCAGCAATTAGATCAGGTTATGCTGACATGGTACCGCAGATTTAATTAGGGCATTAGTAAAGTCTCAGATGCATTCAATTCTGAGAAGACAACACCTTCAGTTTCCAATTTATATTAGGCATATGACCAGAATAGGTCTCTTTTTCCTGTCTAGCTCTTACCACAAGAAACTGAATCACTAGGATATCTTAAATGCTGAGCCTTTTTCCAGTACAAAGCAGTGCATTATAGTTGGTTATAAACCAACTATAAATGTTTCATAGCCACGTGAAGCATGGTGGTTTTGTTTTAAAGATATTTTAAAAAATTGTTGTGAAGAAAGAAAAATTATATTGCTTCCAAGCTAATGAAAGTACAACTTCTAAAAGAACACGTTTCAACTTGCCATATTCTTGGGCAACCCATTTGCACTGCGGGGTGGAACATACAGTCCTGTATATTTCCTTTTTTATATTAAAGATACAGTGTGGGATCATAACATGCATTACTGGCCACAGCACTTAGCTGAATACTGGATAACTCTACAGGACACACACATGTACTTTCTTGGTTCTCTTTTACCTGGGAAGATCTGAAAAAAAAAGGTAAGGTAAGAACTGAAAAAAAACATGGACACTAGAGGTAATGCTAAGATAGTGTCAGTTGTTCTTGTCACAGTAAGGCTTCTGGGATAAAGTGCCAAGCACTTAACTAGGTGCAGGAATCAGTTCTTTCTAAACAATAATGGTATCTCCACCTTATCCAGTCAGCTGCATGTTCTTGTATACATTACTAGAATTAATACTACACAGAACTTAAAATAATTTGTTGTTTATTTACAATCACCCTTCTCACATGCTAATGAGTGACACAAAGCTCTTCAGAGGGAGAATTTGCTTTTCTTGCCAATGCATCTTTGGCAGACTCTGCCCTCAAAATAGAAGATTTCAGGGAAGGACTGAAGCCAATTAGAGGGAGGATAGTATGATATGAGAAGAATGCTTGCAATTTTACATGGAGGAAACCCAGCTGCCAGTTACTCAAACGTTTGAACTCACACGCAGATACTCTGCTGTTTCATCAACAAAAGGTATACATTTTGATAGTCGGTGGCCAGAGAAAGGCAGGGAAGAGGTGCTCCTCTGGGTCCTAACCTGCTTATGCACTTCTAATCAAAAATGGCTGCATTAACTAATAATGCAACACACCATGCTTCGTCCTACTCCCTAGAAACATCTCTACTACAACACCTTCACCTTCATGTTAGACAAAGCCTACACAGACAATGGAGTTACTGGGCAGCTTCTTCAAACACACCTGTGACTCAGGTGAAAAATCATGGAATAGGGGCTTTTCAACAAGCAAAAATTTAATATACTTTAGAACTTTGAAACTCCTTCAAAACCAGTGAAGTAATTTGCCTTTCTTTTGTTGTCTTGCAAGTTCCTGTCATGGTTCTTTTGGCCCTTTCCAAATCACTTGATGCTACTTTGGAAGCAAGAGGATTGCATGCAGAAGTTTTATCAGAATACATCTATTCAGCAAATCTAAAGCCTGCAACAATGTGCATGCACAAAGCAACTGAACCATCACAATGTTTTAGTGATCCCTAGACGTCTTCTGGCTCTCAGGCATGGAAGTCACAAGCTAAAACTGTAGAAGATAACCAAAGGATATTTTGTAGAAGTAGGACCCAGACCAGGCTAAAACTGCAGAACACAGCTTCCCTTCAGGTTCTCACCTCTACTTTAACATAACCAGAAAAAAATTATATAGTGACACATGCAGAAATAGGAGAAGAAATTCTGCAACAACTTTCAAGGAGATTAACTCTAGTAGAATTTGAAGTAGTTCACTTAAAGCCAAAACTGAATTCTGTGAAAAGTCACCCAACTGATTCACAGCTCATCCCACTGAGACTAATCCAATGTCAAGATTGCAGAGAAATCTATTTATGAGAGTGATCTGAGTTAAAAATAAGCTTTAAAAAAATTCAGTACAAGTAGTGAAATGATAGAAGAACACTGTACTGAGTATATCTGGAGAATTCCCCAGTTAGCAAAGGGAAAATAAATTCTTGTGCAGAAAAATTAGCAGCCTACATGCTGCTCTGGCTGCATTCAAGTCCCAAGAAGTTTGGCATTGCACTTCCAATTACAGCAGATGGGAGCCAGCCTCAGAGGCTTAATTGAAGGTATGCTCTGTGAGATGTTTTTACTAAGAATTCTTTCTCAGTGTGGTCACTTTTGATTAGTTTTGTTTTTCCTCAAAATCATCAAAGAAGACAAATAAAATGCTATTTTTCTTTAAGGCTCAAGGATAAAAATATCTGTCAAATCTGTATTTACCTTGAAATCGTTTTAAGTTCAAAGTGATCTGATCAAGGTTCCTGAAGAAAAGTCCCTTCTGGATACCTCAATAACTTAAAACTGCAGTATTTTGAAGAAAACTCTATTGATAATTTCTTTAAATCATCTCTTCTGCAGAGATACAATCTATTTAATTCTGGATTTATTTACTTTTACTTGTATTTCCTCAAAAAGCTACTATAGTGTGAAAACAAGATTTTTGAATAACTTCTGGCTATAACTTGAACGATCAAGTTCCTAGGCTGTAAGGAATATGTTTGATGACACAGCTAACTCTCCAAGGATTCAGACTCCTCTACAGTCAGTTACTACCATGCTCCAGTTTCAAAATGGTGTAACTTTATGAGTTATGTAAATTCCTTTTGCCACGGTGCCTGTAGAAGAACTTATAAGACAAATAAATAATTTTCGAAGGAGAGTTAACTTAGTAGCAAGCAAATATCCGGTGTTTTGAGGCTGCTTAAAATATTAGATTAACTTAACACTTACTTAAGCTTCTTCTAAAAATACCTTAGAGCCATTCTTTAGAACTGCCATAATGTGAGATCTCTGCCCTGCAGAGTAGTCATAAGTGAGTAAAAAGTAAGTCTTCTCTACCTGTATATAAAAGTACATAAAAAATGCTCACAAAAATAAAAGGTAATTAAGATAGATTTGCTTGTATGATGACACTTTCCTAATCTGAGTTTTTACATTTTTAATATGTTCAGTTTGTACCAATTAGAGTAATACAAATATCCACAAATGAAGTATCCGATGTATTTGACTTAATTTTTTATTAAACACTTAGTAAATGCTCAAATACAAAGAGAGTAAAAAAAAAGGCAAAGGAGCAAATGTTAACAATTGGGCTAAGATGAATATTACGCCTCACACTCTGCTTAAACTGTTCCAGGTCTGAAAGATTTCAAGGTGATTCTGTACATTGTGTGTGACAATCCTCTGCAATCAAACCACAACAAACAGAGCTGCCACTTTCATATTTACTCTCTGCAGGTTTGGTTAGTTTTCACATGAATAGATATAACTCTTGAAATCCAGTTCTATCTCTCATAAAGCCTTTCCTCCCTTCCTCCAGAACTGATTTTAATACCATCCAAAGAATGTTAAAAGGCAGGAAAATTCCCATAGGAAAAAACTTTGAGTCTGAATTGGGGAAGGGGGAGAGGAAAGAAGAAAGACTGATATTAAAGGCTTTTTAATGTTAAAGCTTTTAAATTTCAAATGCTTATTATGTTTTACTCACTTTTTTCTGTGTTCAAAAAAGATTTAAATTATTTTAATGGAAAGAAGCTGCAAGTTTACATGCATCTGTCTAAAATTCACTGTTTATCACTAACAAAAAAGTGAGAGTTCATTAAAGCCTTGATTCCATCAAATTTGATCCATACAGACAGCTAAATACTCTTAGTTTTACCTATCTGGCCAAAACTTGTACGTCTACAGATTACTTAATTCAAACCAGCAGGTGGAACTCCAGGTTATAAATAGAAAAATGAAGGTACAGTGAGATTAAGGGATTTGCCAAAGATACGGATTAACAGCCTTAGGATTCAGGAGTTGCCAGTCTGAATTTCTTTGCTTACCCATATCTGCTCCAGCAAACTAAGCACACCAAGGACAGCAGAGAACAGGAAAATGCTGACATCTTCCACTTGGCATCAAGAAAATAATATTTCAAATGCCTATTCAGTATCAGCTGTTTGACTAGAAATTGCCTTTATGAACACCCAAAGCAGGCCTATTATCAGAAATAATATTTTGAATACACAAGAACTAATCTAATTTATTTTAAATCAGCGTAATACCTCATAAAACAAAGCTCTAGGCTCAGTGTGTGTATAGGCATGTTGGAAATATATTCTTCTAACAGGGAAAGCCAAAATAAATAACAAACAAAATTTTCACTAGCTGTATTACTTCTTTAAAAACTGGTTCCCTAAGTAACTGTGTTTATTTGCTGCATCTGTTTATTGGATTTGTGTGGCAAGGTAGTGGTAGTGGGTGAAGCTCCAGGAATGGTTTGTGTGAGGAGTTTTAAGAAGCTTCACCCCCAGGTCTGACAGAGCCAATGCCAGCCGGAACAAAGATCAACTCACCACTGGCCAAGGCTGAGCCCATCACTGATGGTGGTAGTGCCTCTGGGATAACACATTTAAGAAGGGGTATAAAAACCCAAACTCCAAACTGCAGAGCTGCAGCTGGAGAGAGAAGTGAGACTGTGTGAGAGAAACACCTTTGCAGACACAAAGGTCAGTGCACACTCAAGGAGGGGCAGGAGGTGCTCCAGACACCGGAGCAGAAATACCCCTGTAGCTCTGGTGGGGCAAGGAGGTACAGAAACCCAGAGTGAGGTTGAGCCTAGGAAGAACAGAGGGCTGGCTGGAAGGTGTTTTAAAGATCTGGTTTTCTCTTTATCCTACTCTTGACTTAATTGGTAATAAATTCAATTAATTTCATGTCAGTTTTGCCCATTACAGTAACTGGTGAGTGATTTCTCCCTATCCTCATCCTGACTTGCAAGCCTTTAGTTATATTTTCCTCTTGATTCTCCAGCTGAGGAGAGGAAGTGAGAAAGCAGCCTTGATGGGCATCTGGCATCCAGTTAGGGTCAACCCACCACAATCTGCTAAAGTTAGCAGTGTTCACTTACCAAGAAACAGATAAAGAACATTTTACCAGACTTTTTTTCTTTAATTTTAGTTCTGCAAGATATCTTAGCTGGGGTTCTAAGGAAATACTTCAAGAGATTATAAAGTTGATTTCAGTGACCATTAATTCAGTTCTTAACTCCTCTAGCCTAGTAAGATTTAATATAGTATTCACCTCCCTTTGCTTTGCTTAGGGGATACTTCAGATACAAAAGCTGAGGAAGATTTATAAGGGAAGAAAAGCATCATGGAATAAAAAACTTTCCTAAAAGGTTTATTCATGAACTTAACAGAATAGTGAGTGCCAGAATAAATTAACACAGCATCATTAGAAAGACACATTTTGTTAGAGGTTTAATGTACTAATCTGGAAAACAGAAAACATTTGAAATGCAGAGTGAAATGTAATTTTTATGTTGCGTCTCTTCAAGCAAAAAACTTAGAGCCTCAATGAAAAGGCTGCTCTACCTAAACTCCTAGGGTAAACAACAGGAGAAAGACAGTGACTAGAAGCCCATCTGGTATTCAAAACTACACTATGGATCAGGCACTCTCTGCTGACTACCAAAGAAGTGCATTAGATTTCGAGTTTGGGGATCAAGCTTGTATACTCACAGGCCAAGACATGATGGACACAACTTGCAACAACAGACAAGCTCCAGCAGGTATTCTTTAGTTTTGGCTTTAGCTACACCATGCACATACTCAACCTTCCCATGGAGCAGCCTCTTCAGAGCAAATGCCAAAATCCCACTTTGCTGGGTTTGAGACCCAGAGTTCAGCTTTTAAGCCTGTTTTTGCAGATAAATAGCAAGACATGACATAGCCAGATCAGGTTCTAAGCTTCATAGTTTCACTCTCTAAATGAAAGACCTCAGAAGACAGCCCTTCGCAGAACATCTATGTTTAAGAAATCTTTCACTAGACATTGTATGCAAAATGCCTAGCAGACTGGACCCAAGGGGACAGAACAGTCTGCTATTTTATAAGGTGGTCCCTTGAATAACAACCTGCTTGAACAAGACTACACTAGCTGGTACTTTGAAGCTAAGCAACAACAACAAAAGACTGCAACCTCTATATAAAAGGAAAATAGTCTGAATTTACAATGAGGGAAGATGAATAAAGAATATACTTCAGCATATAAAGAAGTTTCTATTTTGAGCTCCTTCAAAAGGAAAAATCTCTTGCCAATTTTACTTTACAAGCCAGCAACTTTGGTACACCAAGATTGCCTTTCTAAGTGATGAAGTTACCAGCTAAGCACCAGATGAGCCAAGGCATTTTCAGACACAGTACACATTAGTACTGCACACACATGAAATAACCTTCTCCTCCTGAAGAGCAAAGAATTGTCAGGAAAATAATACTGAGCATGTGGTTCTACAACAGAGATGATGAACTTGATGACACATGTTAACTAACTGATTTCTATCCTGCTCTAAAGACTTTGTTGAGAAAAGCATGTAGCAAAGGGGGCTTTAACATCAAACTTGGAAACAAGTATAAATGCATCCTTACATCATCCCATACAGCTCATGCACAGTGATCTACTATTCTGAATAAGACAATGAGTACTCTCAAAACTTTTTAAAAAGAAAAAAAGATTACAGATTCTTACAAACAATTTATCTAGATGGTGCTGCTTTATACTAACATATGTGTGTTTTCCTACTTGTTTTACAGTAAAACAATCCTGTAAAAAATCCAACTTTAATATATATTGAAGTAACATATCAAAAGGCCAAACATCCTGAACTCTGACTATGCAAACTTCAGCTAATTACTTCATTTCCCTGTCTCACTTTCTGGAACTTTGAAGTGAAAATAGTATTGTCAAGAATTTTGGGAAGTTTCATTCCTTAACGTCTGTAAAATACCTGGAGATCCTTAGAGAGCAGGTAGAGAAAAGCGTTATCAATAATCATCATTCTGAAATTAGGACATCACATTTGAGGTCCTGTCCATCACAGAAGAAAGCCATGAAACACTTCATGGCACCTTAAGGACAATTACACTTGCTCAGTCATTTCAAGCGTTTGATAAAAGAAGTTTCCAATCAAAGTAGACAGAAAAATTTAAATTCTTTCAGGAATAAGTTTAATATTAACTGCTCAGTATCCTAATCATGTTAACTAGCATTTGCTTTGCATTGTAACTTTTCACAGCACAGCTATCCCTCTGCCTCTGCCAGAAGAATGAAGAAATACCTAATAGCAGCATGGGGAATGGGGATGAAAAAGAAGAAATAAAGAAAAAGCTTTGTTTCTGACATCAGATAGTGATGCAGAGACAGCTTCATGCCAAAAGCACTGACAGCTTGACTTCTTTTCAGATAATGCATAAGTTATTCTGGGAATTATGTATGGGAAATTTGACTGAAGAGTAGAGGAGCACTTTGACTATCCAATACCTTAACTCCAGCAGAAAGAGTATGGAGAATAGTAACAGATGAGTAGATACCACAGCTGGAAGGAAACAAATATTTGACAAACAGATGATCAAAACAGAGACAAATAATATAAAATGGGCTGGTAAAGAGCTGACTAGAGAATGCTTTCCTGGTATCTCTCCTCCCTCTATGAAAATGAACAGTAGTAACACTTTGGAACCTCACATACTTGCACTTTCACACAGAAAAAAAACCCCTCTTTTCAGATGTTCAGTTTCCTTTAGGTTTATTGTGCCCTCCATGTACTCTTCAGCCCCCCTTGATGCTATGGCCTCTTCTGTTGAGAAACATCAGGTTACTGCATTACAAATATTACCCAAGTTCTGCTGGAGAATCTGTACAAATTCATTAAATTAGCTGATGTAAATTTTGACTGCTTCTGGGTCTGAACCTTAATGCAGGAAAACCTCAGAGAAGACAAGATTTGACAAGTATCTCTGTGAGCACTAGAATTAGCAAAGCTTTTATCCTATGGATTTTTGGGTTTTGGCTAACTGACATTGCAGTCTAGGAAAGTGTGAACTTCTGTGGAAGCTTTTCCTGTGCCCAAAGCATTTCTAAGGTCTTTTCCTTTATACCTGAAAAACCATTTCATAGAAGTTTCAGAAATGTATCTACCTGCCAATTAGAAGGACCACAGCCCTGGATTTCAGAAGAGCAGACTTTAATGACTTCAAAAATCTCCTTGGAAGAATCCTATGGGATATGGCTCTAAAGAGAAAAAGAGGGTCAAGAAAAGATCAGTATTTAAGTGTCTCTTCATCCAAGATAAAGAAAGGTCCATTTTTCCAACAGAAGTTATGAGATTCATGCTTAGGAGCACAGAATGCAAATCACTCTCAGATCAGCTTATGAAGGAAGGTATCACAGACTGTACATTACACAATCACATCCTGTGACAAATTCAAAATGGATCAAGATAACTTATAAATATTATGGACTACATTTCATAAATCATTTGCAGATTACAGGTTTTCCATAGTAATAGCTTATCCCTATTTCACAGAGTGGTAGCAGCATATCAAAGAACTAATCATGCATGCAGATCACTTCTACTGATACTCATCTAGGATCCTTGAAAGAGGCACAACAAAGTATAAGCCAATAATCATTTTCATCATATACAACAACTTTATACATGATCATAATGATTTAAACCAGACTTACAGATGTTTATTGAGGTAAGGCAACTTTAAAAGGATGCAAGAATGTCTATACCTAAGCATGGCTGTATTGTTTAAAGTAATTCAACATCACACTTTTAGTCAAACATGGACATACTGAATGGAACCAAGGCCTCAAAATGAAATGCAAAGTAGGGAGTTCCTGAAAGGTTTTAAGTTTCTAGGATTCAATTATCTTGCCTAACAAGAAAAGGCTTACTGGAAGAGTTCAGTAATATAGTTACAGAAACAGAAATTCTTTTAATACCACAGGGGAAAAATCAGTTCCTCAGAAGAAATAAATGGCATTCCCAAACTTATTTTATCAAAATATCTGAACATAAAGTTTTTGTGAGTATAACTAATAAAAGAAGTGGAAGAAGAGGGGGTTAGAGATTGTAGTTGTGCAAATTCCCCGTGAACAACAAAAAAACCTTCTAGATATAGGTCAGGACTGCTCAAACCAGTAAGAGACACATACTGTAGAGTCAGGTGCATACTATATAAATCAATGGGATTAATTTAGGAAAGCTAGGAAGTGAATTTGCAGTGATGGAAACTAAATAACAAGATCATCAGAGAGAAGAGCTGAAGAAGAACCTTGGCCGATAAAGACACAAAAATTATTTGTTCAAGGATTTTCTGTGCAGCTGGACAACAATACTTAAAAACGTAGTTATCTCTTCACTTAAAATGATAACTCCTAGTACCAAGCTGTGTCAAAGACTTAATTGCATATGTGTAAAGGAGAGTCCTTACTCTTCTGTTCATGTTGAACACACATTCCTCCTTCATGAGTCTTCTTCCTCATACTGCATCTGCACTGCTCCCAGCAGCTCAATACAGAGATGCCAGAGTTTATTCCACCGAGATGAGCGCAGACACACCATAACAACACTCCCCATATGTCAGCTGATCTGCTGAGACAGATCAACTAGGCTCAGGCTGCTGTGAAAGCAATATAGCTCTGCAACTTCCAGGTCCCAAGCTAGTATCTTGAGAAAGTGCTGACTTGTACCATATGGAAATACAAACCCCGAGCTTAGGTTGTCTATATAAACACAGCATAGACACTTGAAGCCAACAGCATGGGGAGAAGTATGTTTTAGGGATCACTGAGAAGGGATAAAGATAATGCTTTCCTCAGTTTAGGCACTTTGACCTCTCAGGGCAGACCAAGAGCCAACATTGGGCTGAAAGAATATGTGGGCTTCACAGAGATTCTTCTCGTAAAACCTCTTTGCAGAAAGTCACAGTATAAGGAATTGAGATAAAACATGATTTTCATCTATTTTCTCTACCCCTCTCTCTTTTTCAGCATCTCTGCTGCTGAAGAATAGGTCAGCAATATCATAAAACAACTAATTAATGAAACTAAGGCTTCATAGATGTTCTTCTGGATGATCACCTATGTATATGAAGTGTGCAGATCATCTTTCAAAACATGTCACAAGTGAGAGAAGAGATAGACCAAGTTTATTTAATATAAGAAGCATGGCACATTCAGAATCACAGGCCAGGTCACACAACCTAGAATTAGTTTTGTTCCAGGGAACTTTCCCACAATTTGGAATACTAACTCTTCAGGACTATACTGAAACCTAAAAAAATCTTAATTAAACAAATCCATTTCAGTTGGTTTGAATAAGAATGCTGTCATAGGGATGGGAAACTTGCCAGAAGACTGCAAAGCAAACAGTAATAATAATTACCAGTTGAATTTTGGATAATTGCTGAGCAGAATGCAACAATGATCACTGCTTATTTAAATGTTTTGCTCAACTGGGGCAAAAAGTAAAGAACATATTAATTTAATTTGCCAATGACACAACCAGTAAAGAACTGTCAAAAGACACAAAGTAGCCAAAAGAACATTAGAAAACAAACAGAATGTTTATTGGTTTTCAAAAAAAAAAAACCAACCCCAAAAACCTAGAGACATGTACATCTAGAATACAAAACTGAAAAAAACCATTTGAATATTAAGAAGAGCTGATGTATGCTCAGAGACAGATGAAAAGGAAATATAATACTGGGGTGAAAAATAAACCCCAAACCAGATTAGACAAGGAGGATTTTCAGTGTACTACATTTAATTTCACGAACTGCCTTGACAGAATGGCATGAACTGAATTCAGGGAGAGACTAGCTGAAGACTCCATCACTGACCCACTTCTACAAATGATTACTGCAATGCATTTTAGATCTATGCAATGCAGATGTTTTAACTTACAATGCTTGTAAATATACCTCACCATCTCTAAAATGCAATCCTCCACTTATTTCTCCCCAGCTTCAGAAATCCTTTGTCCTGATACTCCAGAGTCATCATTGCTTCCAGGCAGAGCTACACTGATAAATCATAAATAGCAACAGCTGTAACTGTAGGGCGAAGGAACTATGACGTAAGGTTGGAGATCAATCATTTCAGCCAAGACTATTTCACTGCAGAATGAGTTTCCAGAAAACACTGCATTAAAATTCACAGCTTACTTATCTTTAGAACTTACTATGAGACCTCACTGTTTCATAAAAGATTTCCTACAATAACATGGTATAAAAATCTGATTTGGTTTTAATAACAAAAAGGAAAGGAGGAAGGATTCCTATATTTAATGTGATTGTCACTGTATTGTTCTAAACATCCCACTTAGCAGAGATTGGCTAAGCTAAAAATGGAGATAGTATAACAGCTTACAAGGGATGTAGTAAAAAAAGGCAGAGTAATTTAATATAAGGAATAACATGTGGAAGCATTAGAATGACACTAGCAAAGGAAGGGATTTTGTAATCTCAGGAAAATAATATTGTCAGCAAAAATGAGTTAAAATAGCATCTTTCAAAAATGAGCTAGGAGGAGAGTGGTCCATTTAGCTCTTCTCAATCTTCAGGTCACATGAATTATATAGATAAGACATTTCTTTAATTTTTTTAAGGAATCTAGCCTGGCAAACTTAAGTAGAGCTAGTCATAGAGGCTTAGCACTCTACTCATTTCATGACATACCTTGTGTGCTTGGTCATGGTAAACCTCCTTTTCCACAAGCTCCAGAGACAGCTAAGCTTCCAATTTCCTAATTCAAGCATGCAGAAGCAGAGGTAGCCATCACACCATGTGATAAATGTGAAAGAAAGATGGTCATTTTATAAGATTTTATTTCAACATGAACAGTAACAGTACATTTTGTCTGAAGGGGTGGCACGTGTCTGCAAAAAGGTTTCTCAAGCAATATAGTCTTAACATACTTTCTGCAGCAGTTTTACATTTCAGTGTAAGATATCTAAGGTATCAAACAACAGCTATTCTTGCTGGAAGCAGTTCTAAATTGGGAGGCGGGGGAGGTGCAAAGAAAGGAAAAAGGGAAAAGCTGTTGAAAAGCACCAAAGAAAGCTGGGGCTCTAGAAAAGAAGTGCCAATGGTTCTGACTGAGCTTTCTGTTCACTTCTCAATACATCAGGCCTGGAACAAGTTTCTCAGTGCAAAATTTCTCTAATTGGCTGGAAAGCATTTAAGGAAAAATCTTTTTAATTAAAAACAGAGAACCAACAAGACATGAAAGCCATGGGGGTTGGGAGAGGCATATGTTGACCTTATGAGGCTGCACAGCAGAACTCTGCAGGGGCCGTTTAAACTGAGAAAGCACAGTTTTAATTAAAGAGTCCTGAGGAACAGACAATTCAAAAGAGCAGGTCAGATAGATTCCAAGAGGTCAATTTAAGCATAAGCAGAGGGAAAACAAGACTTCTGGCCATTCTGCCTTCCTCTGGGAGAAATCTGTTGCTAACTGATCATTATGCTTCAACAAACACTAGCTGTCCTCTAACCACCTCTGTGAGTGTTGTGTATCATTGGTACAAGTTAAAAGGAGGGCACAAAGGGTTATAGGGAATGGGGTAACAGACTGGTGACCTCTCACTAGTGGGGTTCCACAGGGCTCCATCCTTGGTCCAGTTCTCTTCAACATCTTCATAAATGATGTGGATGTGGGACTAAAAGGAATACTGAGTAAGTTTGTCAATGACACTAAACTGGGAGGAGCTGTCGACCTTCTCAAGGGCAGGGAGGCCCTGCAGATAGACCCCAACAAATTAAAGGTCTGGTTTGTCACCAACTATATTAAGTTTAAGAAGGACAAGTGCCAGATTCTGCACCTGTGATGGGGCAACCCTGAATGTGTGGACAGACTGGGGAACAAGAGGCTGGAGAGCAATGGGAAAGGGACATGGGGGTCCTGGATGACAGAAAGTGGATGATGAGTCAGCAGTGCTCTGGCAGCCAGGAGGGCTAAGTGTGCCCTGGGGGGCCTCAGGCACAGCATCACCAGCCAGGCAAGGGAGGGGATTGTCCTGCTCTGCTCTGCACTGGGGCAGCCCCACCTGCAGTCCTGTGTGCAGCTTTGGGTGGCACAGTATAAGAAAGCCATTAAGCTCTTAAGAGATCATCCAAAGGAGAGCTACAAGGATGGTGGATCTGGAGAGGAAGCCGTATGAGGAGTAGCTGAGGTCACTTGCTCTGTTCAGCATGGAGAAGAAACTGAAGAGAAAGCTCATGGTGGTCTTCAGCATCCTCACAAGGGGAAGTGGAGGGGCAGTCACTGATCTCTCATGACCAGGGACAAGACCCAAGGAAACAGCATGAAGCTGAGTCAGGGGAGGTTTAGGTTGGACATTAGGAAAAAGGTTCTTCCCCCAGAGGGTGGTTGGGCACTGGAACAGGCTCCCTGGGGTCACAGCACCAAGTATGACAGAGTTCAAGAAGCATCTGAAAAACACTCTCAGGCACATGGTGTGATTCTTGGAGTGGTCCTATGCAGGGCCAGGAACTGGATTCAGTGATTCTGATGGGTCCCTTCCAACTCTGCATATTCTATGATTTTATCATAAGAAGTTCTGTGAAGTTTTTTTTTTGTCACAAAGAAACCTCAGTTTCCTGACACTGGATCACATTCATCTGTTTCCTTCTAGTCCTGGTATCACATTCCCAATGCATGGAATCCCAGATATGCTCATACATACTTGAAAATAGAACTCTGCATCTTACTAAGCTTCTAAAACCACTGGGAAATCCTGTAAAATGGATCCAGCATATCACCAAAAAGAAATCCTCTTAAGGAAAAATAAACAAGCAAGCAAACAAAACCCCCCAAATAACAAACTTTTCTTTACTTTTTGAAGTGTTATTATCACATTCATTGAAGCTAGTAATTTTTGCTTGCTATTCAGAGACAAAAGAAAAAAATAAATCTAGTCTCCAAACAAAAGGACTCAAAGGTCAATGTAACCAGAACCCATCAAGTAGCAGAGCTAACATGGAAAAAACCCATAAAATCTGCTATATTTTTCCATGAAGAGCTATTTCCCAGTAATTCAAAAGGATAAAGAATTAAGTAGAAAAGTAACATCTACAGCAGTTTCCCAAGAGAAACAATAATGTTAGTGCATTTCGATTACTGTATACACGGTTCTGCACATACACAGATTGTTACATTTAAGCACTGCTTGTGTTCAGACAGATTTCTCTATTATTGGCCATTTGAGAACTCGTGGCTAGATGCATCTGCTTGGGTGAATAACATGCACATTCCAAGTCAAGGCATGGTCATTTCAAGACTGACAGACAAAGCAGTAAATTTCCCTGCATCAAGGAGGAACAACTGCCAGCCAGATTAAGCAATCACTTGACTCATTTGTGAGATTTTGTCTACTTTTCTAAAATCCCAATTAAACACTCAGAAGCGAATAGATGGAGGGTTTGTTTGTTTGGGGTTTTGTTAGTTTGTATAAGCTTGGAAATTGCATCACTGGACATCTTTTATATTCTCCCTTGCTTCCCTCCAGCCAGGGTACAAGCTTTGATGTAAGTTATTTATTAGGTGGACCTATATCGTCATAGAGTTGGCATTTATGTAGTTTATCAGGAATACCTTCCACAGATGGAAAAAACTAAGAAAAAGCCACCACTCACTCTTAAAACATTAAATTCAAATCTGGAATGAAATTTAAAGCAAATGAGAGAGGGGGAAACAGCAGTAAACACTTTTATGACAAAGGAATAAATCAAATCAAGAACATTCGAGAAGACAGGGAAGTTAGTGAATGTAATACCTCTGACAAAGGAAGACAAAAGATGCCTTCAGAGTTCTTCAGAGACATAAATCAGTGACAAAGAATGGAGCAATCCCTGCCCAGAAACAAACCCAGGAGAGAAAACTGGGGCAGAGCAGAATCTTGTTGCAGAAAACAAAGGGTATATTTTCATCCTTTTCTGCACACAGAAATTCCATTGACATAAAGCAGCCATTTGATTAATAACACTCCATACACCTGACACAGGGTATCAAATGCAGAAATTCTAGTTCAGGTCTCAAAAGCAATATTCCCATATTAGCCTGAGCTATATTGCTACTAATTTCAGAAACAGCAGGTTGTTTGTCCCATGCTCTGTTGCATAGTATATAACCATAAGCAGAATTTCTTACCAGGACTCTATAACTTACCTACTTCCTTGTGGTGGTTTGACCCTGGATGGACACCAGGTGCCCACCAAAGCTGCTCTGTCACTCCCCCTCCTCATGACAATCAAGAGAAAATAGAACTAAATGCTCATGGGGCAAGAGTAGGACAGGGAGAGATCACTCACCAGTTACCATCACAGGCAAAACAGACTCGACTTGGGGAAATGAAATTGAATTTATTACCAATTAAATCAGAGTAGGATAATAAAAAATAAAACTGCATGTTAAACCTTCCACCCAGCCCTCCCTTCTTTCTGGGCTCAACTTCACTCCTGATTTCTTTACCACCTTCCCATTCCCAAGTGATACAGGGATACCAGGAACGGGAGCTGCAGTCAGTTTGTCACACATTGTCTCTGCCATTTCTATCTCCTTGCTCTCTTCCTCAGCTCCAATATGGCATTCCACCCATGGGAGACAGTCCTCCATAAACTTCTGCAGCATGATATCCTCCCAAGGGCTGCAGCTCATCACAAACTGCTCAGAGTAGGTCCCTTCCATGGGGTGCAGTCCTTCAGGAATGTTCTACTCCAGCTTGGGTTCCCTGTGAAGTCAAGTCCTGCCAGCAAAGCTGCTCCAGCATGGGCTCCTCTCTCCATGGATCCATAGGTCCTTCCAGGAGTCTGCTCCAGCATAAGTTTCCCATGCAAACACAGCCAAGGAAAAAAACCTAGGTCTTGTCTATGCCTGAGTGTGGTAATGACCATATTTCACCCACCACATTGCACAGGTTTGGCTTCTTAGTATATGAATTTAATTCTTAAGTGGCCATGAATGTTTTGAGTTCCCCTACACACAGGTATAGCAAAAAAACTTCCACAGCAAATAAAACTGAAATGAAAAATATCAAGGTTTTAGTTCATAATTATGGCTAGAATAATTAGATAAATTGGACTAAGTGGATGAAAATTTTGATAGTAATTTCTCTAAAGTGATGCATTTCTGTCTCTAGTTGGTGTTAAAAGAAAATGTAATATAAATGTATAAATATACAGTTAAACATGTAATATTTATGCAGACTAAAAGGTGAAGCTACTGGACTTCAAAGTTGTACAGTACACTGAACTCTTTTTAGGCCACATCCACATCTCAGCAACATCCAGCTGAGCTTTTGTTCCTGTGCTTATTGCCTTTTCTCTTGAAAGTAGCTTTGTGATTACACCTTCCACAGTCTTTTCCTTACTAAAGGAAAACTTTAGTAAGGAAAAAAGTTAAAAAAACTACTAAAAGTTAAAGAGAAAGGAGATATTACAAAGCTAAAACTTTTCTGTTCTTTTCAAGAAATCCAGGTGCCCTTCATCTGGTTGAGGTCAATGCTAGATAAATGAAGCCTGATGAAAACTTCCACTGAAAGTACTGCAGTAGATACTTTCCATCAGAGAGCTTCTTCTCAATTTTTCAATAATGTTTACCACTAACAGCTGCAGTTCTGGTGGATGACTTCTTCACTGTTATCTCTAACTCCCTTATAGAAATATGTTCTAGGAGTCTACATATTTTTCCTGAGTGTGACCTCATCTCAAATAAGGTATGTCCCTACTGCATATATATAATATAATTTACCTGAATTAAAATATTATCCCTGAACTAAAGTAAATTATTTATAACATAACAAAGTACCTCTCACAGGGAAGGTGTTACAGATAGCATAGTCAGTTGCTTCAGCAGCTTACTACAGATTTTGTCGTGTTTAACTATGATTGTTTAATTGCCAAAGATCTAGATGGCATATGTCAAATAAGTCTTTATTCACGGTCTTGCAAACTCTGTTCATCAAAAGTAGAAGTGTTGCAAAGCTTAGCCATAAGGCAAGATTTTATTTATATTTAAGAGATGGTTCTAGTCTTTCCTGCAAAAAGAAATGAGGCTGCAAAGCCTGAAAAAAAATGAGGCTTATAATAAAAAAACCCCACCAACATCATACAGCTACTTTCAGTGTATTTGCTTAAAATACTAAATTAAAAAGTAAAACAAAACATAATTTTAGTTGCATGTAGTTACAGGAGTTTATTTTGAACTCTGGCCAGTTCTGTAATACCTAATATACCAAGTGCAATATAAGAATAGCTAGACATGATAGCACAGTGCTGAGTATTTATTTTGGCATTGGAGCTTTTTTCTCGTGGGTAGGGTTGGGGAAGAGGTCACATAGTTGTCAGTGGTCCCTCTTCCACAGCCATGAGGCTTCTGCAGCATCATCTAGGAGCTATGCCAGGACAAGTCAGGCACAGCTCAGGTGGCAGCATTCACCGCCTCACAGCGCTGTGAGCCCAACCTCCTGCAGGCTCCTAATGAAACTGCTCTGGAGCCCAGCTGGCTGAGAATCTCAGCACCCCCTTCCCTCATGCTCCACACCCCATATTCTAACTGTCTCTGGGTCCCATCCACCATCCTCTGGCACTTTTTTCCCTATCCATCTCAATGCACAGGCCCACGATGTCCTCCCTCTGATCTATTATTGCTTGACATTCTGCTGTGTAACAAGAATGATGCAGAATGCACTGCAAGAAGGTGAGTCTACACTACTATATTCTGGGAGCATTTTTAACCATTCCACAGGAAATGTGATGTTGTCTCCCCATTAAAAACGTTAGAATATTAGAACACAATGTGAAGCATCAGCATTTGTAGTGCATTAATAGCCTAGCTAATGATTGTCATGTCAAGGTTACAGGACAGCAGCAGATGCTGGAATACTTGCCTCCATTTTTCCCCACTGTTCGGAAACATCTCCAGAAGGTCCGAAGAAAAGATGCCCTGTTATGAGGGGTGGCTTGGACAAAGCTGAACTCACGGAACAAGATGTGTGTTCCTTGCCGCACGCTGTTAAAACTGTGGACATAAAGTCAAAACAAAAACGTTAGAAAGCTGAACCAACATGAATGTTCTGGGAACAACTAGAACAGTAGCAAGAAAACCACTGGCCATTACATTTTGTGAAACCAAATCTCCAAAGTTTATACCCATCTGTTCTCTAGAGAAAAGACTATTTGCAAAAACCACACATTGAAATTTAATTACAGGAATTAGAGGTTTGTGAAAGTAAAATTCATTCTAAAGAATTCCAGCAAGGAGTGTCCAAGAGCCACTTATTTGAAAAAAAAACCACTGGAAAATGGCTTGCCAAGAGTAACTGTTGTTTATCTGACCAGAAGATGCCCTTTCTTTTAGTACCATTTGAACTTCACTGTTGTTTTCATTACAGTTTTCTTTAAAGCCACAAAAAAAATCCTCTTTAAGAGAAGCCTCAAGATATCATTTCTAGGTTACTGAAACTTGACTATTGGATATATAAAATTTACTTCAGTTGTGATGAAAAGCTGATTAACACATCATTAAACAACAATTTGCAGTAATGCATTTTGGAAAGAGTAGCTGGCCATTATGATGGATCATCAATTTGACACTCATGTTTTTGTATTTTAGTATAAATTTCTAAAATATGAGTTGCAAGCACTTTAGGCTAACTTATTACAACAAACATTTGTCTTACAAAGGTTTCTCTGAAGTGCAAAAAGTTCTCCTTTGGGCATGGTAAAGCTCAACATACAAGAACAAAAGAAATGCAAATACAAACATTTTATACCAAAAGGTATAATGACAGGCTTGCCTCAAAGATAGATTTTGTGCATTTCGCTTGGCATCATGCAAGTGGGACAAAGCTTTGAAACACTCCAGAGAGATCATTAAAACATTCACTTGGGACAGCAGCTTAACTCTCCCTCATAAGAGAGAATTAATGAAAAGATACAAGTTTACTTTCATCACAGCAGATCCTCTCCATAGGTAGCACCTCCACAACAGACAAAATCCTGTGGTCAGTGTGAGCCCTCTCAGTTTGCAATTTTAAATCACCTCTTTAAATATAAAGACTTTAAATTATTTTCTCCTTCATAGTACAGAGAAAAGGTTCTCACATTTGAAAGAGAATTATACCAGACAGAGTTGAGCAAAATTTAAAAACTCATGTAACAACCAGGACCGTGTGTGTGTGTCTCTGTGTGTGTGTGTAGAGAAGCCATTCAATTTTTACAAAAGGAATCACAATTTCTTATTTTTAATGTCCTGGTTCTCAAACACATCCGAGCAAATAGAATTTGTTGTCATGTTTTGAAAGGTAGTACAGAACACAGTTTCTAGGCCCCCTACCCAGAAGTAAATGTAACTCAATAAACTAAGTACAATCTCTTTATAATTAAGAATCACTCATGACACTTGAATCCTGGAATTAGGAATATTCTTTCTGTAAATATCATGGACAAATACAATATTTTATATTTATGAAACATTCATGCGAAGTAAAGCACAACCACTGTCCCAAGAGATTAAAGTAAATAAATAAATCATGTGCCAGATCAAAATATGCCAAAATTACATGACTGTCATTGCAAGTAAAGAGTATTCATTACAAAGTGCTGTCACTCACTGACTTAGAGTGAAGAAGTTCAGAGTAAGGTAAAGTAACTTGCAAAAAGTCCCACAAGATGCCTGCAACAAAGCTGGGAATGGAATTTCAGATCTCATCCCAAACCACAGCCTGTATGACTTCTTTCATTTCTGATCTGCATTGTTTTGCTGATGATTTGACAGACTGATGGAGAAAAGAAGGATACAGATGAAATGAAAAAACTTAGTATAATAGAAGAAGGCAGCTTTCAGAAAGATAACACACATAAGGGAGACATTTTGGAAGAGAAAGAAAATGAAGACACAATGATACAATTAAATGCACCAAGTTACGCTGCTCAGAACAACTACAGAACAGGCAAAGTTTGGAAGCAGATCCTGGCACAATTGTAATGGAAAGGTCCAGACATGAAGCTAACTATCAATTCACAGCAGACAGCCCTATATTACTCCTTATTTCTAATAAGCAAAAACTCTAGTCACTTGCATTTTCAGCACAGGATGGCTCTCAACCTACCAGGTAGAAGGGTATGATATCATTTGTTGCTTACTCTGTTAAAAGAGTGGGTGGATGTGCTGGAACATCAGCACACCTGGATGTGCTGACAGCCAAGTGCCGCCAGCTAGCTGAGTAAAGGAGGATTTTGTTTAACTATGCAATGGAAGGATTTTCCCCCAAAAGCTCAAGATTGCAAGCCTAGGAGTCAGAATTTTATCCCAGTTAAGATGCTACATTTCAGACACTCTATTTTATAAATTCCTGTTTATAAGTGGTAAAAGTTCAGCTCAAAGGAGCCAGCCTGTGATGGAGCTATCCAGCAAGCAGCCCAATAACAAACCAACAGATCAGTGCTCAGGCAGAGTCAAGATCACTACAAGGGACAGGAACACTATACATTGTGAATAAACAATGTATGTTGAAATTCCTTTATCATGGGTAGATGGGAAGTACCAAAATAACTTGGCCACCTTTTCTTTAACAGCTGCCCAGAGATGAATTTACCACTGATGTGGTAATCTCACAGGTAAACATTTCTGGAAGAAAGAGAAATGATGATAACCCGAAGTTGTTACAGGTATTCCAACAGCAGGAAGGGCGTATGACCAGCACCTTACCAATGATTTTTATATACATGCGAACAGATGTCTTTTCAAATTCCTTTTGAATACAAAAATGAAACAAGCTGCACTCAGAGGAATGGCTTAAGCAAAATATGGACAATAAAGGAACAAACTTTACCATTAAGATCAATCATTCTCAGCAAGTTTAACAGCTCCTGAGATTCTTCCCTTAGGATTGCTCAGTCTTCCTCTGATCTGTCGTCCTCTCACTGAACAGCTCATACTGCTAGCAAAGTTAAGTGGCCAGAGCTTTTCAGCACATTTGAAAAAGAAAGACTTAGGAAAACACCAGGGTACCTCAACAAGTTATTACTTTATCCTCAATCATTTAGAAATGGGTTTGCAAACCCAGAAGCAGGGAAAATAATTTTTCACTTCTCTGGTTAACTTCTCTTTTTCCCCTTTTAGGCATTTAAAGTGCAGCCATCTGCAAGAGATTCCTTCCAGAAGAAAGATTTCAACAACTTTGCTATTCTCCAAGCCTCCTATTGCAACCTAATGATTACTTCAGTTCTCTACATTACCAGGAGAGTAGGCAAATTAGAAGAGTAACAACAGTTACTAATGGTGTGATTTTATTTGTCTTGCTGAAACCAAGACTACAAATTGAATTAAATGTTCATTAGTTAAGACCAGTTTACTGTGAGCACTCATATTTCACACAAGAATTGTTAGGCAACTGGATACTCTGTTAACAAAACAGCTTTTTCCATTCACTTGTGAGAAAATGCTGGAGAAAGATGAAAGAATAAAGCAAGGTTCTTACTTGATGGGTAGAACTAAAGAAATTCTTACAGTAGGGGCTTCAGGATGCTTTCTCACTACTTTCCTTGATGTGCACCAGAGCAGCCAAACCCCAGAACAGTCTCCTCCAACACCACTGAGAGGACTTCATCTTGCAGCACACATGCTTGTGGGTCGGCCCATACACGTGAGAGGAAGAAAAAGGTTTTGGGAGGAGACTGTGATAAAACAGCCCCATCTCTGGAAAATGGCTCTGCAGGGAATTCTAGCACTCAGGTGCTGCTTCTCTGAACAGAGCAGCTTTCATAAGGCTTTGTCTTTTGTGTAATTACATTTCGGCAACCTGCCAGAGTTCAGAAACTTTCAAGCACTCTTTTCAAACCTTTGGACTTCTAAATAGATTGTAAAAGCCCCAGGATGCTATGGTAACATCTCAATTGAAACCCATTATAGCAGTTTGAACTCAGGCAAAGCTAAATATACACAATGCAGAGAGTCCCAAGTCCTCGAGAAGGATGGAGGAGCTTGCCAGGACCCTGCTGTCCCCCTAGCAGGTGCCACCTTTGGTTACCATGCAAAGAGCTGAACGAGCTCACAGGACCCCTCCTCTACTAAATGGAAAACAAGGAACAATGACCATTTTTCCTTAACTTAAAGCATTACTGCTTGCATTTTCTATCAAGAGCATGATGAAGAAAACAATTTTGAAGGTTTCTTCAGCATGAACAGTTTGCACACACACACATCCCTACCCCTTTTCCTGCCAGCTACATGAGTGTTTAAGTCATTAAAACAGAGTTGAGTGTCTTAAGCAAAAATAAGGCTGTCTCAAATGCAAAGTTGCTCTTGGAGGCTATGTTTAGACTGACCAAAATGTCTGTAGAGAAGAACAGTGAGGAGGATTTGATGTCAGCATTATGGGAATCCCGGGATTTGTTTTATCTTGACACGTGCTCTGGACTAGTTCTAATCTAGTCCCATTGACTGAAGGCTCATTTGCAGAAGGAACACATCTTCCAGTTTAGCTCCATCTGAAAAGAACCCAGAGCTCCAAGACTGCTTCATTGTGTGAACTAAAGCACAGTAAGTAGGGATAACCAGGAGTATTAGGATTAGAGACTATAGTACAATGGGTAACAACTAGCTCTAGCAACAGAAAATACTGAAATACAAAAGGCTTTAAAAAACAGGCCATTTCTTTTGTTAAAGAACCTATCCACTACAAAGCATCCCCAAATGATCAATCGCACTTAGCCCAAGGCTATGCTCTGAAATAGCAAAGTGAGGTTTACCTTGCCTAGAAGGAACCCTGAGAGGAACTGTAGGCATAACTGGGTTAAAAAAAAAAAATCACTGTTGTACTGATTAAATTACTGCTGTATGAATGTAGTTTAAGATCATTCTATTCTTCACCTGTTGGTGTAAGTGTACTACAGTATTTGCAATATTCAGATGAATCATTGGACTGTTTCTTTAGCTATCCCTTTTCAAAGGTAGTATAGGATCATTAGCATTCCTCAATTCAAAGCCATTGTATCAAGTGCTTTTTAAAATCCCACAGATCTTAGAACTTGGGACACTGAGGTCAGCCTCAAGGAAACCGCCATCTTCCTCTAATGAAATTAGCACTGCTTTTTAGGCATTTCTGTGGAAATCTGTTAAGACAAAACAGATGCTAAAAGTTCTTCTGATGACTGGCTTGAAGAGAAAATAGTCGGTTTTATTAACAACCAGGCAGATAGGAAATCATTAACACTAAAAAATTTTGGCAAGACTGGGTGATATAACACTGCAAACACAGAGATGGGATTTTTTGAGATCCTTTCTGTCTCACCCACTCAAGTTTACTTCAGCTGAAGGGTCTGAAAAGAGGGAAAGGAGTGACACAAATTTTAACTATGTGTTTTCAGACTTCTTGATATAGGCTAGGAATCTCTGTATTCATGGCAGACTTAATACAGGTGGTACAGAGACTATCCCATGTACTGGGATGAAGGAAATGAACCACACCACCTGTGACACAGCTCCGAGTAGGCAGTGAACAAGCTGTCTTACGTTGCTTTGTAGCAAATCAAACCCTCTGAGACCAGTTTACAGATTGTGGAGAATGAAAGGATTAAAGGAGTTGCTGTGCTTGCTTGTTATTACCCAGAAAACCTTTATCTTTTTTAGAGTCCCCCTCCCTTAATTTTTCATATGCTAGGTCACTAATTTAACACCTCAAGGCTTCCAAGTCACAAGCCAAAATGACCATACTGTGTTGAATTATTAGCCCAGGATTAGAGAAAAGGAAAAAAAAAGGGGAAAAAAAAAAAAAAGGCAAATGCAGGGAGGGACACGGGAATCTAAAAACAGAGGCCTTTTGATCAGAGCAGCATCCTGCAGTTTGCTGTAACTCAAGCTGACCATTCTTATATAGCAGGAATTAAGGACTCCCCCTGCCAGGCAGGGCCCTATTAAAACACAATAGCTGTTTGAAAAGGGTAAGCAAGCTGATATGGATATAATAGGCCACATATTGGGGCCCCTTTCTACTGTGAAATAAAGCTGCTTCTTAGAATTATGAGCTGGGAAGCCTAGTATTCAGGAAGATGGGAAAGGGCATACAATGAAAGACCGTAAATAGCCCTGCAGAAGCCCTCCAAGGTGCTTAAGGGAGAAGTAAAGAAGCCTTCACAGATAAGCATCAGTCACCCATGACCAGCTCTTTCAGACTGATCAGGTGCAATTTCAGACTGCATGGCATTTCAGCAAGTCTGGAGAGGTCTTGCTGGTATAAACAGAGATTTAGCTTTTACAGTAGGAAACTAAGTTGCACACCACAGGAACAGCTGCATGAACACCATTATAACTAGCTTTTATGGAGATCACTGCAAGTTGCTAGCCAGCTTCCCTCAAAAAAACTGCCTTTTTTTGCCCAAACCTAAACTAAATACATAAATAATAAAGCAATCCAGCATTATAACTACACATGGAAAACTGATAACTCTTCCAGCTAATCTTTTTAGTATTTGTTCAAACTGCTCCAACTTGACTTTTTGGGGCAAGAAGAAAATTCCCTACTGAACTGCTCTATAACCCTCTCAATTCTGAGGGTATGGGAGATTCAAGTCCTCTATTAGCTTCCTTATCATACAGCCATGATCTCTATTCTTTGGCTTCCTTTATTAACCAACAAGTGTTTCTGTCCTCCCTGTTGTGCTGTGAAACTCAATCACTAGCTTCAAGATGCTACAGAAACCATAAAGTGAACCTGTGGCAAGGGTGAGAAGAAGGCACAAAGATGACAAACACTATTAAAAACACAAGCCACACAAGGAAACATTCTGATTTCCTCTTGTCTAACAGTTCTGAAGGTAGCTATGGAATTGACATAGGCTGGAGATGGATTTTGATACCAAAGCATAAATGACCACCAAAGGAGGAGTATGAATTTGAAAATTGTTGAGGAACTGCATCGATCTTGAACTCCTGAGATCAAAGTATAATGCCAAGTAAAGGCAAATTGACTTCTCAGAAAGTTGGGGCCAAAGTGTAAGTACAAGTAAGGGCCTGCTTGCTCAATTCCGCATGAAGTTTCCTGTATCTCCTGTTCTAAGACAGTTCCATGTTTTATAAATTAACCTTTCAGTTATTTTAAAAGGTAGCAGCATAACTGAATACCTGTTCCAGAGAGATTCAACACTCTGATTCATGGTGCCATGCAAACAGATTCCGTACTTGCTCGTTTCAGTCTTGGTTTGACTGGAGAATTTCAGAAGAAAAAATTTACAACTAGTACTCTCTCACCTATTCAGTTGCCTTGGCAAGAACTATAGCACATCAAAGACTGAGTAGCTTCCAGTATTTTCATCATGGCAACAAATGAACCTTGCCAAAATTCCTTAATATAGATGAAGTTACATCATTTGACATTAATGCTAACTCTGCATTTAGACATTGCTTAGCTAAAACACTTTGTGTGCACTACAACTGCTTGGCTACAGTGTTGACCAGCTACAGTCTGTTTAATTCACTTGAAGATACACAGTAACATTAATTTTTCAGGACACCTGGTTATTGCAAGTCTCTAAAGCTAATGTATTCTGGGATCTGTAGGGTTTCAACACGGCACTGCACAGAAAATCTCAGGTTCTCTGAAGATGTGCAGATTTCTAGGAACTAGACTTTTGTTGCTACTGTTTAGTTTTGTTTTTAAAGAAAAGGAAGATAAGCTATGTTTTTAAAATGCATTTTTCAGGCTTGCAAGACTTTTAGTGTTTGGTATTCATGGAGAGGCAGATATAGTCAAGGGATTTTATCCTGTAAAGAATAAGGAATCCTATAATCTGATAAGATCCCACTGCTGCAAGTATTTGCTGATTTTTACAGTTTGGCATATGTAATTTAGGAAATTTCCATGTAATTTAGGAGAAATTTTACTTCTGTTGGCCTTGTCCACAAGGGAACACATATATTCTTAGCAAAGCAATTAGAAATGTTCCTCAAGGTTTTCCATGATGCCTCAACATTTTGCAGCCTCAGAATAAAAATAAAGGCCTTCCAACAAGACAAAACTGGGAAAAAACCCCAAATCAACAACAACAAAATAATAACCCAAACTTCAATTCTGATCCATCTTTCCTTAAAAATCTTTCTGGGAAAAAATAAAGTGTTCCTCAAAGTTATACGACTTGATTCCAATTTAATAGCAAGTCTTATAGGTTTAGATAGATGGAAGCCAAGAACTCTAAAACTGATCTCCTATATACATAAAGTAGCATAGACCCATGCCAAAGTGCTTCATTAAAACAAGGACTAAACTATGTGAGTTAGTAAAACAGAGAGAGGTATTGCTGTTCTTGAAGTTATCATGTATCCAACAGTGGCACTCTTATGGCTTGAGACATCAAAAGTTTTATTGGAAGAAATAGTATGTTAAAAAGAAAATATTACTAACAGAAAATGATTAAACTATGCCTTTAATTCTTAAGAATAATTAAAAAAAACCCCACATATAATATGGGAAAAAACACCAATGTGTACTAAACTTTCTACACTGTTATGTTTCACCAAAGCTGCTATTCTCATGTGCATTTCTACTGAATTCCAGTTGCCAATTTCACATTACTAAAACAGTTTTCTTCAAAATACTTAAGCTTCAGGAAATCCAATCTTTGCAGGATGTGACCAAGCATGAGGTGAGATTACTGCTTTATATACACATTGCAGATTGTATGCAAAAGACGGTAAGTAGTCCCACTACATCTGTGGTGGATATATGTCTATTTATTTTTCTCATCTTTTCCTATATATTCCAGCAGTGACTCAGCAAGCACAACGAAGCAGTTTTCCAGAATGATGGAGAAAGTTGCTTGTCAAACAGTTACATCAGCACTTAATATCTACGTTTGCATCACAGCAAACTCTACTACAGACCTTTCCTCAGTGGAAGATGGACAACATAAGATTTCCAGAGCTCCCCAGTTCTGACTTGAGGGCCCTTTCACTTCTGCAAGGATACAAACAAAACCACAGCAGAGATACATGGTAAGAAATGCAAGAACAGGGCAGGAACTAGACAATACCATAGATATTTTTTAAAAAGCAAGCTGATGGAGAAAGTAAAATTAAACAGAAGAGCCTGTGGCATCCCAAAAAGGGTGTGATGCACGTTGCAGGTCCTGTCCAGCCTCTCATCCACCAGCATCCCCAAGGCATTCTGGGCAGGGCTGCTCTTAATCTGTTCATCTCCAAGCCTGTATAAGTTCATACATTTGAACTCAAAAAAGTCTGATTTTAACTCCCATCTGGGATCACATACTTCTCCAAATTTGTACTAGTAATATCGGCAACTATGATGAAAAGCAATAAAAAAATTGGAAGTATAAACAAGAATTATACTAGAGTTTAAAACCAAAGCTAGAGAGAAGATAGTACAGTCAACTCTAGCCCAGAGAAAAAGCACAAACACAGTAACTCAAATATATATGGTCTTGATGCTTGTACCATTTGTCACATTCCTGGACTTTGGCTTTTGGGAAATTTCAAACTTTTCTTTCCAGTTTTATTAGCTATCCACACTGCCTGTATGCAGTTGGCTTTAGCCTAAAGGAAGCTCAATTTCATGGCAGATGTGCTGCATTTCAACCTTCAAGACTGTAAGAACAAGTAAAATATACCTCACTAAATAAGGTCTCCAAAAAGTAGTCAGCCAATTCCTGCTGCAACTACTCTGACAAAGACCACAAATAAATATGTAATTTCCATGATGTAAAGGAGTAAGAAAGAAGTGGGCAAAGACTGCACTGCTACACCAGTGAATATATACAAGGAGCATCATAATCTGATCACACAGCACATGGAAGTTGTGATTATCTCTCTTGAAAGAGCAAGAGCACAGTGCAGGTCAAGTCAGTGTCTAAGTGCAGAGTTATCACAGATAACTACTCTGTGCTGACAAGGTGCTGTTATCAAGTGCTAACATTCATATGCTATGGCAAATCCTGCAGATTCTTCTGTCACCAAAATGGTATGAGAAGTTCCTTAAGTGGAGTAAATTACCACATACAGCATCACTGGTAAAATGTTTTAAGTTCAGTTCTGTTACTGTTTTGCTACAAGTCTTCCAAGGCAATCCTGCTTACCAAGAAGATTTTTACCTTTTTATCCCCCTTGTATTTCTTTGCAAGGGACACATCTGAGGCACTAAGTACACATTAGTGACTCTAATCATCTGTAAGACTCTCAAGAACATGGTAAGAAAATACTACATTTCCTAATATATTGGCAACATGTACAACCTACAGTGGGAATAAGTGTGTTACTGAAATTAATATATGCATTTTTTCCAGCTGTTTACTCAACAGCAGTTATTCCAATCAGCATATTTGTCAGGTTAGGACTTGTTGCAATGTTTGTTACAAAGAAACAATCCTGGGAAAATCAGGAGTTCATAGACCCTGGCTGTCATATCAAAAACCCAATGCTGTTTCTACCATAAAGCAATTCTATTATAAAAACACTGGGTGACAGATACACAGGTTCCAGACAAAATTCACATAATTTAAATCACAAATAGAGTTATCCACAACCCCCAGATATCCCATAGCTTTCATACAAAACACATAACCCATGCACAGTGGACAGGAGGTATTGAAATCCCATTTCTAAGGTGGGCTGAAGAAATTCGATTACAAGAAAGAGAGTTTGCCCTTCTGACAATGCTTCTCTGTAGAGGTGAGACTGGAAGGCAACAAAGGGACTAACAGAAAGGCTTTGTGTCCATTAGCAACACTCTAAGTGGAGAAATATGCAATTACTGTAGGTTCCCCAGAAAGATTTATCAACAAATTCAGTCCTGCAAATCCATGTACTCTGTGGAGAGACACTTTCAAAATGTTTCTTTCACAGCAACTTATTCCCATTAGCTGCAAAATCTCCTCAGAGCTTCTGGCACAAATGCTGTGTCTGAGTTCATATATTCACTCTCTTTCCACTGATAACTGAAGAGCAAAGGAGAGGCAGACAGCAGTCTTACGCAGTGCCCTAGGGATCAAGGAATCCCAAGTAAAGCCTGTCAGGAACCATCAAGCACATTATCCCAGCTGAGATTTTCAGCCCAAAGGGCTGCTGCACAGCTAGGACATTGACTGCAGCAGCTTGATACCAATCACATGGCTCGGTGCAGTCTTGCATTGAGTGGGATAATTTTACCTTTTTCTCTCCTGAGCAGAAGACATGTAGGAATCCTGACAGTATTTGAAGAATACATGAAATGTTGTGGGGTCTTTTGCAATTGCTCAGAAGATGATATCAGAGAGAATATCAATATTTTAGGTAATATCCTAGAAGTACTAATATCTCACAGCTACTACTGATTTGCCCAAAACTCAAAGAACTAACACTAAATAAACCCAGAAATCAGTGCCCCTCCCCCAAACAGTTGTACTGAGAAATTCTAATGAATGGCTCCATCTCTCAGAAAGGGAATCTGGCATAACTTGTCAAAGCCCTAAGGACCTTCTCACTACTGTTTTTGCTGTTTGTATTGTAATTGTACAAAGCACAGAGTCGACATTCTACAATGCTAGGTGCTGTAAAGTACATGCAGTACAAAATAATTTCTGTCTTGAAGAGCTTACACTATCCTTGCAAACAAGACAAAACAAGTTACTCTGAAAAGGGGAAAGATGCAGAGCAGATGACAGCAAGATGATGACAGTGATAAGGCCTACATACACAGATGCAAAGAAAAAAGAAAATTGATGGCTTTAAGCTAGCTCTAAGAATCTCTCCTTTTTATAAGCAGATAATTCAGCTTATTCCCAATTGCCAATTAAGGTTGTCTTCAGTGAGTGGCTTAGTTCTCATGGGCATCCCATCTGTCTTGTTCCTGGCCCTTCCCCCCTGCCCTCTTCCCCCAAGGGCATTGAGACTTTTTTAAAGAGGAGGACATTGTTTACTCTACAGATTTATTTCTGTAATGTTGTACAGCAATAAAGGACTGAACAAGCCAAAAGCTTGTCTGATACCAAGGCCTGTGTCTACTGCCAGAGAAAGCCAAGGGAGCAGTATCGTATTTGTCCCTAAGGAAAGAGGTGAACAAATTGTTCCAGCCAATCCAGACAGCAAGAGAAAATGAGGTACTTTCATTGCTAGAAGTTGATACTTCTCACCATGATAACATCTTCCTTCCCAAGGATCCCAAACTATATAGCACTGGCAGTCCTGTTACTAGGAACAAAGCAAATGTTCCTTTTTGTAAAACAGGGCTCTACACAGTGCAGAGCTGGTATTTTGAATTGCCAGGCACACAAGGGATCTAAAAGCAGTATCTGACCCTCAACCCTGTCAAACACACACATCACAGATGCCTTCTCAGATAAATACTGTTCAACTGTCACACAAGATCCAGCAGGGGTGTTCAAGTTAGAGTCAGCAGAAACATCCTTTACTGAAAGGGGAGCTCAGACATCAGTTTGCAGAGTCCAGTGGAAGAAGTGCTACATCTGCAAGCTAAAAGCAATGTTTGTCTCAGTCGTGCTCCAGCTGGCAGGTGGTCAGGAGACATTTCACGAGAAACAAAAGACAAGGAGAACTGTTTTGTGACAAGAATATAGACTCCAAAAAAAGTCCATTCCCATGTCTCCAGTTCACTTGTGTTTGATTTACCAAAAAAACAATTAAAGATACAGTAAAAACAGTTTCCTAAGCAAGGTAAGTTATGACTGGTTATTATTTCTGAGTTTTCCAAAGAGTCTCGAACAGAGCAGCACATCTACCTGCATGCTGGAAGAGAAAGTTTCAGGCAAAGGGTTAGCCTACAAGAAAAGTAAAATGTACTAGTAGGAAGTCTCTTTGTCTTTTTTTTTTTTTTTCTGCTACTTCTTTAGGATGAAATGAAAAAAAAAAAAAAACGACACACAGACTCCCTTTAAGATCCCAGAAAATACAAAGTGGGATGCTATGCACATTCCCTCTGCGTGATCAAATGCATTAGCGTGGGGGCCCTGTTTTTCTTCAGTATAGGAAAGATCAAGAAAACAGAATGATAAATAATGTATAGGGGGAACATGTTCCTTTAAGATATGCTGGCACAGACATTAGGCTGGAAGAAGTAAAGCAGCATTAGTGTGTAATTACACAGAGGGTTTTCAAGAGTCTGCATTTCATGGAGATTCAAGAGCAGAGCTGAGCTTTCTCAGGCTTGTAATGAACAAATACCAGTAGCATTTCAGCATATCTATAAAATAAAGATTAGTCCTAAGAGAGGCATAATTTTACTTGTTTAACTAAAAGATGTGGATTAATTGGCAGAGGGGTGATTGATCCCTATTCCTGTAAGGGTCAGGAGTGAGCCAGATGAGGAAAATCTCAAGGTACTCCCAAGATTGAAAGCAGATGTCCATGTGATTGGGACAAATGAACACTGGAATAAAGTGGGAGAAAAAACTATCCTTGAAGACTAAAACTATTCTGGAAAGAAAGCTGTAGAGATTAAGGTCAGCCCTCTGCAATCAGCAATCCCAATGCTAGATGGTGGATAGCAGTGAAATACAGACCCAAATCCGTTTCTTAGAAACAACTGGAAACACTTCCAGCAAAACACTTACAGCTTGATCTATGCAGAGCTAAATGATCACATAATTTTCAATTCTGAAATTTCACTCAGGTATGCCAAGTCCCAACAAAATTTTCTTAATTACCCAAAAAAACAATTGTTACAACTGCCTCAAAGACTTGAATTGACTCATGGTAAAATGGGGCACTGCAATGCATGATGGAAATGACATCAGGTTGCTCTTCAGCAGTGAATCCAGTGGAGAGGTCCATGGAACACCACTGAATTAAAAAGTATGCCCTCTGAGAGGAGTTTGGAGAATATCTAACACCTGTCCTTGACAGACTAATTTCAATTTCTGAAAAGTTACAGAAGTCATTCCTTTACCCCATAAACACTTTAAAAAAAAGTTACTTGTTTTGGCCCACCTGCTATCTCTCTAAACCCAGGGCTTGGTCTCTAATTTTAAGTGAGCTTAAATAGGGAAAGGACAATTTTAAAAACTGGACATCCTAATACCAAGTCCCTTCATATCAAATCACTGCAGCATACTTCAAAATATTCACATTCCAATCCTTTCCCTTAGAAAAACATGGATTAAGGAAAACACTGGGAGAGTGCCCAAAAACCTTCCGGAATCTCACAAGTTATCTTTGAGTTTGAAGATGCTGAGACTGAAGATCAAGTTTATTTGCTTGGTAGAGAAGTGTAGCCTTCAAAGCACAGCTGAAACAAATGTTGATAGTTGAGTGGATGAACAGAAATCTTTTGGGCAGTGAGGGCTCACCACTAAGCCCTGGGAGCCAGAACATATGATATTTTCATAATATGAAATTTTGTGTTCTACACCCATATTGGCTATCATTTATTCTCCACTTTAAATGAAGAATCCCACATTTCAAATCTTCACAGCTCCCAAAATTACTAAGCTTGTTGGTGCTTTGGTTTAGCAGTTTCATCTGCCAAACTCCAGATATATTATAAAAGAAAAAAAAAAAAAAGAAGAAAGATAAATGTCAGGGGGGAGGTGTTCTTCTTTGGACCCTGCCATCTGGCCCGGCTGTGTTCCTTATTTCAGTGTCCCATGTCCCAAAAAGATGAAATGAGGCTTCTTTCTGCTTTCAAAGCTTTATTTTTTGTTCTTATCAAAGTTTCAGAGGCACAGACTGTGCTGTGGCCTTCAGGAACACGAGGACAGAATGGCAATGGCTACCAAGAGCAGGTAGCTTTTATATCTATTATCAACCAGTTAGAAAACTTTATGTATCTTATTTTGTTCCCAAAACCAGTAAATATCAACCTTATTGACATGTCTCCTCTACACTAAATTATATCTACCAATTAACAAGTCACAGGAACTCATGTCAGAGAGAAAAAGGAAGAGAAGGAGAAGAGAGAAGAAGATGAAGGAGCAGCCAACACCCTAAAATCTCCATGTTGGCTCTATATAATATATATAGCAAAACCTAAAAACTACAACTACACGTTCTGTGGTACACTAAACAACATCTCCTCAGTTCTCTGTTGCTCTCAGCTCATCCAGAAGCGTGGGGCAAATGCTCCCACAAGCTTGGTTCGCAGGCCAAGCCTTTTTTGAGGAGCTCTGAGGGTAAAACAAACACCCAAAGGAGCAGGAAAAGTTCCCAGGCTTTTCCTAGACTCCAACAGAGAAAAAGAGAACTAGTAGTTCTATATTACAAAAGGAATGAACATGCAGCCTTTTCCTGTCTTTCATGAAATCAGAAGCTCCACAAAACACTCACTGTGAACAAAACCCAAAATTGTTGTAAAAATCATATCTCTGAAAATAAATGGGAAAAACAGATCTCCAGCACCTAAGTCAATCTGAGGGTTTTGCTCTATGGTGACAATTTTGTTCATTATAATGGTCTTGAATCACTATTTATTCTTTCAAAGTTAGAAGAGGAACAGGAAGTGAAAAGAAAATGGTTATCATGTCAAGATAAAGAAACACTATGGAGAAACATTTTGAACAGTTTCACTGCGTGAACGACCTCTTGCTCACCATTTAATTTTTTAAATAGATATGATCAGAAGTTTAGAAAAGGCACAGAAGTGTCAGTTTGAAATTAGATGCAAACTAAATCTAATCTGCAGAGACGCCTGAATGACAATTTCAGCTGAGTATTTCAAAGCCACCTTGCCTTCAACACTGGTAAAGAAATCCTGTCGCTGGGTGGAGATCATTGTAATCATGCTCTTTATCTTTCTTAAGCTCTTGTTTACTGACTATTTGTTCAGCTGACTAATGTCAGTTTACTTTTTGTGGACAGAAAGCACAGCTTTTCCCTCAAGATTTTTTTTGCAAATTAGTAAGAGATTGTGCTCATGTCCAGTATTTAAGGACTTACACAGGTTTTATGGGAAGAAGAGGCATCCTATTAAAGCGTTCAACAGGACAACAATCACACAAGGAGACAAACAGTTCAAATTCATACTCAGAAAAAGGAAGAATGAGTGCTGCTGAAACCAGAAGCAGTCTCTGGAGCAGTTTGCTTCAGTATCTCTTAAGCAGTTTGATACAAACAGTCCTAAGACAAGCAGAATTTGGTTTTCCATGTTTTTAAAATCTGTTCCCCAGAGTGACTGCTTCACATGAATGTTTGTAATACAAGAGGTACTGAACTGTACAAAACCCATGTACATTTCCAAAACATGCTCAGGCAGCCCTTGGCTAACCCAATAAAATGCAGCATTCTCAACATAACCAGCACATGTCCAGCTCTATTCTCCATGAATCCTGTCTGTTTCCAAAAGCCCCCTCAGGCTGGCCCTATTGGCAGCATCCTGATGTACTTACTATTCAGTGAAGAATCTGGCAATGCCATACTGACTAATATCTTCTCTGTTCTCCAGCAGCTGGCTCACTGCATCCTCCATGTACGTGAGAACATGTCGCTGAGCTGCAAATAAAAGACAGTAAGAGACAGAAGTTAGAATATAAGGGGCCCACAAAGCTCAGAGCCAGACAAGCCCAGCCGTGTGCCTTACACAAGACATCAAGCATTTGCTTCCTCAATTAGAGAGTAGAGGTTTCTTTCTCCCAGATATGGACAGGAAAATTCATCACCTAAATCCTGCTTTCCTTCCTGGCTACACAAAGTTAGTTGTTAACAGCACTGACTCCTTTTTTAGAATCCCCAGAGATTTTGGTATTGAAGGAAGATAAGGAGTTGTGAGGCAGTTTCACTGGAAAATGCTTACTCAAGAGGAGTTCCTGATCTCTGTTCTGAGGCACAGCCATCTTTCCTGCACAGATGGTCAATGCCGTTTTGATGGGGTAGTTGCAGAGCTTTAGGTGTTCCTTGCCCTTCCCTCTATACCAAAGCCAAGTAGCTGTAAGGTTCCACAAAGATTTCTTCCTGAAGGTGCAAATAAAAGTACATCTGTTTCCAAACAAGCATCAGTGAATGTGGCAGGTAGGGAACAGGTCTCAATGCCAAGAGAGATTTATATTGCTCAACAGCCAGTCTCAAATAACTGCCTAGGCCAAACATGGGAGAATTTCAGAAATGGGGGATCTGCCAGTAACCCCCACAGAATGACACTCACTTATAAGACTCCTGAGTAAAGAGAGTTTGTTGCAACACAAACCGTTTTGCTGCTTCTACAGGGGGCAGACTGTACCAAACAAGCATTTGCCAGGGAGGAAGCAGCACAGATTTACCACTGAGCCCCTTTGATGTTTTTGGCTGGAAACCAAGGTGGAGCAACAAAGAGCCAAGTCTGAGGTGATGTGCCTGCTACCAAGCAGTAGACTTTCCAAATCTACAAGTTCAACAATCAGAAGACAAGTTACAACGAACCCAGGAAAATCATTCCTAACCTGGAAAGCGCACAAATCCTGTTCCCAAAGCACACACCTCCATCCTAAACACGTATCCTACTGCACCTTTGCAAGTAGTGTCGTGTCCTAAAAAGAGCAGGAGAAAACCCTTAGGGAATATAGGAAAGGGCTGTTCTTGCTCCTTGCCAATCTGCTCCAGACTTGGCAGAATCACCCCCTCACCAGCAACTGGCCAACCTCAGACCCACATCAATATTCTTCAAACCATTTTAATTTGTGTTTAATATCCTGGTAAGCATCAAGCCTGTGCCACTTGATACACAGCATGGAAGGCCCTTTCATCTTAGTGTGGGGCAGGTGGACTTCAAGAGAGGCCCGGAAATGATTATTCCCAGTGGATACAGTGATTAAAAGTATGCATGAATATTGATTGCTATCAGGGGATTTCTCTGCCTAGAACACTTTTCAGGACAATGGTAAAATTGGTTAAGCACACCCTGGAAAATACCTTGCAGCTGATAGCAAGATGGTGAGCCAAAGGTTTAAAGATATTATCTGGCACTAAAAGATATAGGGCGTAGCTTTATTTAATTATTTTAATGCAAAGGAATAAATTTAATTTATGTGAGTGATTAAAGAAAAATAGCGCTGCGCACCTGTGTCCCCTGAGGGAAGAATGAGTCTGTGCAGCTCAGTCATAAGCTCAAGATAGCAACAACTGGGTAACTTTACTGCAGCCCATTCTTCCTCCCTCCTCCTGAAGCAGTCCATCTTACACTCAGCAGTCGTCTCCCCAGGCCCCTCCTGAGGTGTCAGCAGTACCAGATTAAGCCAGGAAATGGTACTAGCAGACAGGCTTCCACTCAGCCTACAATAAGCTTCTGCTCAACTGCAAAACCATTCTCAAAACTTTGTGAGGAAGTACACACTCCTTTCATGGAATAGTCCCTATCAATGAACCATATTTCTGTTATTTTGCCTTTTTTTTAGTCATAAACCTCCCCTAAAAGCCTTTGGGAATAGACAGGCATGATCCCACAGTGGTACACAGCACAATGTGGCTGACCTCTATAATAAATACTTTTGAATCTGCTCCTGGAAAATAAATTAACTTTCAACAGAGAATTTTAGACATTTGTATGACATTTCAAAATATACATAAAAATATGTAGGTCACTATTGAATACAATTGCTTGTAAAAGGGTATTTCTTTTAAACTTTTTGTTGCACAGCCTAAGGATCCTGGCAAAGAGCCTCTCTCCCTGTTTCCCAGAAGAGTGGGTAGAGGTGTGGGGAAGGAAAGAAACCTGTGAGCAGAGAACCTAAAAGAAAATAGCACTTGAAATCTCCTTGAGAAGTCCCCCTCTTTGTCCCTTTGGCTGCTGCGCTCTTTTCCAGGTAGCACAGTTCACACTGCCAAACCAAATTCCAGCTCTGGCTTCCTGTTCACTGACTGCCCAGTTCTATGGAACAATGCAAGTAATATGTTTTATAACCCAACTAATGTTATACTATACAGAAGAGTCATAGAACAAAATGTAATTTGCAGGCAGGTTTTAGCAGGCCAGAGAGGCAAAATAAAGTGCCAGGAGTCTGGTTATAGCAAAAGAGCAGTTCCTTAATTTATACAAATGGTACTTTCCATAACAAACACTGGAACCATACCGGAACATTAACTGTTTATGCAAGCATAGTCAAAAATCTGTGGGGTTCTAGGCAAAATAAATGAGATGATTCATACATTTTAATAGTTTTTGAAAATTCAGGGATAATGATATACTGGTATACTGGCTCATATTTTTGAGGCCCACTTTGCAATAGTAAGGCAGCAAGTCCAAATTAGAATGTAAAGCCCAAATACTCATGCCACTGTGCCATTACGGCTTGCTGTCTCTACTAATTTTCTTTCTGACAGAACTCCAGTATACTGCAGTTTCCATACAGGAGGAAACTGTATCAGGACATCATCCTCAGCATTTGTCTGTTTCAGGCTTATTGTAACAGAAGTTCCCTACTCCTACAGAATTTTCCAATGCAACCCATATTCTGTAAACTCAACTCTGAAACCTCAGGTAACTACCCCAAACAGGAAGCCAGCATGCCTGCCACACTCATTTGGTAAGTGCCACACTCTTTGCTGTCAGATTTAGAAAGTAACAGTCAGCTTTCACCAAGGAACCTGACAGAGTAAATTCACAGAGGATTTTTTGGGCAGCTCATAACCTGATGTTAAGTAAATACCTTTGCTCAGAATATCTTTATTCTTATCACTAAACCACTAGCAGTGATGCTACACTTGGAGCTTCTGTCCAATCAGTAGCAACATGTACAGCTCCTCCAAAGCTGCCTCCTGCAGCACTTAAGAGAATGGCCTCTGATACTCACATGCTCACACCCCACCAGCACTCACATGCCCAGTGTTTAACATGAATTTTGGAATGAATGCACTTTTGGCTCAGAACCAAATTCAGGGCTGAGCAGTGGCTGTTAAATTCAAGTATGGCCAGACCAAGTCATAAAAACCTTCAGCTTGCAAGTACAAGGCATAATGAGGATTACATCCACAGTTAATCCACAATCTCTAGGGATTTCTCTACAATGGATTAGACAATCACAACTAATTCCATTTAGCCCTAACCACACCAAATAATTTTGCATTATTTGTATTTAAGGTAGTAAAAATAGTCTTTTTATAAGCCACCAAGTTACTTGTTTCAATCTTCTGATGAAAACAATCCACTGCTTTGTAGGTTTGATTACAAACGTTGTAAGAACAAGCATTGATATTTGAAAAGTCTTGAAGGAAAATTTAATGCAAATAATATCACTGCACAAAACAGAATATATGCACTGAAATTCTTAGAGCAAGGAATTCAGGAGGAGAGAAGGAAATAGATGTCACCTTTAAGTCATGATACAGTGTATATGTAATGGTTTTACTATCCAAGTAGAATGGAGAGGATTAAGATCTTGGAAGTGCCACAATACTGTTTGCATTGATTAGGTGATACTTACTTCAGGACTTATTGGCAACCCAGTCACATTAGCCATACTGGTTTTGCATATTAGCTTCCTAGTTTTACATCTTAGATACAACTGCCTAATGCTACAGTGACAAGAAGCTTCTTTTTCCAACAAGATTGAGTTTTCCAAAGGCAGAGAAACCTTTGGATACCAGGTATATACTGTCCTGGTATCCAAATGATACCAGGACATTTACTGAGAAGTGAAGCTGCCTGTCATACTTGAAAGGAATAGCAAATATGTGATGATCAGAAGATGCAATAAAAATCAAAGCAGACGCTGCAACTTAAAAACAAAGTGTACCAAATGACCTGAAGAGAGAGTATGATTGGAATAAATTGGTATCAGATGGTAGAAAACGTATCACATACATTGTCTGAATAAGCAGCAGAACAGAGCCGCAGCTTACTTACAGAAGTAAGTCTTTATTTACAAAATTATTATCAAATCATCTGGTTATATTATTGCTTAACTATTCAGGAGACATGACTTCTGAAACAAGAGCTGCCTAGCAAAGCAATTTGTTCTGTATGCACACAAGAGGGCTTTTTTTTTTTTTTTTTTAAGTCGGGGTCATTCCTGGCATAACTGAATATGCTGAAAAACCAAGAGTGGGAATTCCTGGATAATTAGACCAGCTTTTCTTATTTGTCTCCTCCTCAGCTGAAGTGCAGAAAATACACACTACTTCATGCAATTAACGTTACGATTAATTTCAGTTATCAGAAGCTCAAGAGCATAATAAGGTTTAACATATCTGGAATATTCCTGGCATTTTTTAATCTATGAGAACATATACTCTGAGAGCATAAGGCAATAGCTAAATACCCTTTCAGTATTTCCTCTAAATTGGAGCTTAACTAAGGGACACTACCATATTACATACATTGGTAATATATATACATCTATGGTAACATAAAATCAATTTCATGCAAACATCACCAAAACAATAATGATGCAAGAGAGAAATAGCAAGGATAGAAACTGCAAGAACAAAATCACAAAATTCTTCCAGCATTAGTGTTTTTTCAGGATGCTCTTTTTAATCTTTTCAGATATCATTAAGGGCTTCATCTCTTCAGATGTTGCTAAGAAATGGCCTGGGAAAGAGAAGTAAGTGAACAAAACAATTAACCTAAATGCAACATCTCTGTAGGGTCATAATTCCTTCCAGCTTTGCATAGCTTCACAGCATAATTTCCTATTAATGCTCAAAAGTCAAATGTTTTTTGAAGGACAGAACATACAAGTACAAGTAGACCTTGTCATACCAGAGGTATCACACAATGTGAGACGTGCTGTTACTCAGGAGCACATGCCAAGGGGTCATGCAGCATAACTATAGCATATTTCATATGTTCACAGTTTCAAAACAACTTTCAGCAAAAAATTTAAGAAGGGTTCCTGTTTATAATTTCATCTTGACCATAGCTGAGAATTTGTTTCAAATAAGGAGCATATTAGTGCACACAGACTGACTTAATTGTGCAAGTCCTTCCAGCAAACTGCCTCCTACAAGGCATCACACAGCTGCCAGAAACCACCCCCTCACCAAAGCAAATTGTTGAGCTATCTTTTATTTTTTGTTTAGTTGGGGGTTTTGGAAGTTTTTGTTTAAATCTAAAATTATGCAGTGTTATTATTAACATTGTGGAAGTAACTGTCATTCCAGTTTGTTATAAGGCATTAAGTAGCCTAATGGTTCCCTACCTATTCATATTCAGACACAGGCAGAAGGACTGTATTCTCCAGTCCTGGAACTCCACCTAATTCAGGATCAGATTCCAGCTGTATCTTTCAAGCTAAGGTGGAAGTCCTGTGGTGCAACAGCAGTTTGGGGGTGAAACCTCCATCTTTTGGACAAAGCACTAGATTGAGTCGAAGAAGATTCAAATTCAACTAACATTTCTATAAGCAAACTCTTACACATTATATTAATCTTCTGCACTACAGTTGTCCTGTCTGTACAACAGAGCAAGAAATAAAATTTCAAAAAAGTAATTCTCTTCTCTTTTTTCTATACCATGAGCTCTTTCAGCCACAGTGCTTCACAGAAGTTCACCAAATATCTACACTAAGAGTGTTGCCTTTCCCTGGTCTTAAAATTAAAACCAAAACATGGTTTATGGGGAAGAGGGGTTTTTACCTTGGTATTTATTTTAGGATCTTTGGGTACAGCATTTCGTCCAGGTGGAATGCTCAAAAATGTATGCACACTGTCACACTGAAATACACACACTTATAGGCCCTGCAAAATTAACATATTTATCAAAGATTCTTTAATGAGAGGCTGGAGTGAACCTTTCGTTCTGAGGAATTTTCTCTTTCTGGATGTGCTTATCTTAGTTTACAAAAATATGTTTTGGAGAGGACTTTGGTGTCTGGGGCTTCTACATTGTTTGGTCTCCTGGTTTAATGGTACAGTGGGTCTCAGCTAAATTATCAGACTTGGAAAGTTATAAGTATGTAGGCTAAAAGCACTAAGAATACATAAAACTATAAAAGAGTATGTAAGAGGGGTATAAAAGAAAAAGCAAAAATCATTCTGGCATCAAGAGGAGAATCAGTGTCAGCTGAGATGTCTGGATAACAATGTAGCCTAAGCATTGATTATGCTGTTAAAGGAAACAACTGTACTTGCGCTTTCCAGATCAATATTTCTTAAGATTGTTCAGAAGAGGAGTAAGCCTTAGGCCTCAGCAAAGTCTCTACACAACTTAAGTTCTCTGTTGGGAGCTTCTCAGTTTTGTAAAAGCATGTATATTCTTTCTAATTATTAAGCTCAAGACCTTTTATGAGAGAAATGAGGAAACATAACAGTGTTTCTGGCACTAACAGGCCCCTGCTTTACTGATAAGGCACTTCCCTAGCAGAGTATTTGTGTTCATACATGCCAAACATTGGCAAAGAAGGACAAGAAATAAGATCCTGGAGTTTGGTAGTAGAAGGCAGGAAAATACAAAGAAAAACAGAAGTTTGGAAATCCGCAGTACTCTACTGCTTTTTCTCCATAACAGGAAAGGGAAGCAGGGAAGTAATACAATATGAAGCTTCAGAGACAGCTGCATGAGCAGAACAATACACTAAGTGCTTCACTGCCTGCTATAAATAACTGAGCAATCACCAGTTATTAAACCATAATGAGGAAGGCATGAAAAAGTGTCTCAAATATGCCTCATTTTGCCTACTGTAGTTCCAGTCTCATCCATCAAATGAAAAACACATTATCATCACTATACCCAAACCATAAATGTTGTTTATTCAGTGAAAATACTGTTTATAATGTCCTGCTTGTAACAGCATCATCTTCACTGTAGCCTTTCTGCTAACCCTCCAGACCTCATCTCCATTCCTATTCACCAAGTAATGGTCATCTCTTTTCTTCTACTTACTGTCCCATTGTGGCATGAGACATGTTGCCCTGATTTTTATTTTCCAGGAATTTTGGCACACCAAAGCTTTGCAATTATTTTTCATCTTAAGTGAATACTTAATTCTCTCATTGTTCATTTCTATTTTAACTCACAACTGCTTTTATTTCTCTCTTAGCATTATAACTGGATGTAGAAGAATCATCTCAAATAGAGGAAAAAAAAGGGGGAGGTGAATAACACAGCAAGTAGCACATTATGTTATTTTGGCTGCTCAATTTATGTGTTGGCCTGTTTTGATAATGAAAAAGGGAAGAGGGGAAAAAGAGTTTGGGGGAGTTACCCATTCCAGCTCAGAAAAGGCAGGGTCATCTGATCTGTGAGACTCAGAGAATACCTCATGTGGAAACCTAGAGCAACACAACTTCGGAATGAAATTATAGGAAGTGAAATTTATCACAGTTCCTTACAACCCCAATTCAGACAACTGTATTTACAAGACTTCGAGGTGCACAACAGAAGAAATCCAAATAATGGTGATTTCAGAATGCCAATGTAAAAAATGGAAAAACATCTTAGAAAAAGGTGGGGAGGTGTGTTGATTTGGGGTGGGAGGAGGAGGAGTTGGGGGCTGTTTTGTCTTGGTTTGGTTTTTAACCACTTGCCTACTGCTAATACACGCTAAATTTCTTAGGATCTGCGAGCAGTTTGCTATGTTACAAAGTCTTACGAAGACAGAAACATCGGTTTTGGTAATATTTACAGCTAACAAGAATATTCTTGCCCCCTCTAATAGAAAACAGATACTGCAATCTAAACTGAAGGTCACACTAAGTAATGAACAGGACAGACTCTTATACAAGTTATTCCTCAACCTAACTTGGTCATATATTTGTCTTTTTCTGACCCCAAAGTCAGAATAATTTAGAAAGTTGTACAAAATGAAAAGGGAATTCCAAATCAGCATGTGGAACAGAGATAAAAGGAGGGTCACTTAAGTGGCTAGTAGAGCAGCTTGCATCTAACAGTCTTCTACATCTAAGAAATTTCATGTCTTACCTTCAGATGTGCAACAGAAAACTGGCTTATTCTTACACTTTAAATATTTTTAGTCTGTTTCCTATATTGGTTTGAGTGATTCGATCCTTACTGACAAGTTTCACACAATTAAAAGTGCCTATTTCATTAAAAATGATTACAAGAACCTAAAACCAAGTTGACTCATTAAGAAAAGGAAATTTTTCATATTTCAATCTAGAGTAATTCTAGAAAAGTTACGAACTTCTCTATTAGTATGTAGGTTGAAAATGCTGAGGTGGTGTGACAGAATAGCACAAACCCGAAGGGTGAGTCTAGTGCATCTACAGGGCACTGTGATACTGTTCTCAAACACCCAAAGCTCCACAACTGCAATCAGCAATAAGAACTTCAGCAAAGAAACTCTCATGGGAATCACCCTGAATAGAGCAGTAAATAAACTTATTTCTGCCTTGAGTTTCCTTGACGCAGAATAGCATTGCAGTTATGCACAAAGCAGCCTAACAGCACCCTAGCAGCAACACCACGAGATTCTCCTCTAAGATGACTTAGATCACTCCTTTAAATGGTTAAATGGTTAAATAGAACTCTTTTAGTCTAGTACCCCCTGCAAGACAAGTTTTCATTTACAGCAGTGTTTCTATACTCTTGTTCCATTTGGACTTAGAGAAATGGCAAAATCATGATGGAACAAGTAGCACAAACCAATCCATTCCATTTCTGACCTTCCCTTGCACAGAAAATTATGTATACCTTTGTAAGTTATTACTGAGCAGTGTCTTGAGCCTAGGAAGCAATGGCTGAAGAGTTTTATTTCACAAATACTCTCTTGAACACAATCCAAATGCTTGCTACTTGTAATTCATCTTCTCTTCAGCAATTAAATGAAGTCATATTGAATTTATTCCATCCTAATTATTTTTATTTGACACATTAACTCCAAATCACTTTGCTCCTTAGTTTCCTGGAACATCAAGCCGTTACAGTAAGCTTAAAAGGATGTAGTCTTCAAAGAGGTAGCTGCTTCACGGGTTAAAAGATATTCATTTTATATAGGAAATATTACCAATGCAACCTCATTTCAGAACAAAAGCTACCATTCGAACCATCTCCCAACGTAAGAGCGACACTCCTTCCATATGTTGGGAATCGATTATAAAATAAGGATGCTCACATAGGTCTGTAAGCAAAACAGGTTGGCAATGGGTGAAGTCCATCACAGAAAGACTGGGCGCCGTTGCTACTTCTCACGTCGCCAAAGGGGACAGCGGAGGAGACGGCAGCTCAGCTCCCGCCGGCTGCTCGCGGAGACCACACCTCTGGGCACCGGAGGGATGCTCCCTGTGCCCGAGAGGGCTCTGCAGCCCTCCCACCTCAGAGTCCTACAACCCCGCTCCATTACCGCCCGGTGCTGCCCGCTCCCCAGCCAAGGCGGACACGGAGCCACTGCGATCCTCCTCAGCCCGGCCCAGCCTGGGGCCGCTCGCCGCAGTCCCCGGGAAGGACGGGCCGGGCCGCAGCCACCCCGGCCCCGCCGAGCCCTCCCCATGCCGGGGCGCAGCACACCAAGGGGGAGAGAATCCTCAGGAAGCTTCCCCGCCCCGCCGCGCCGCTCCTCACCCAGGTACTCGGGCCCAGGCAGCGAGAGCCGCTCGGGGCTCAGCATCCTCCTCCTGCCGCTCCTTCCCGGCTTCCGCCCGTTTCCAAGGCGCCCGACGCTCCCGGCGCTTCTCGGCCGCTCGCCCCGGCTGGGAACACGCCCCTCGCCGCCACAGTTCCGCACCCAAAGCCGCCCCCGCCGCCCTCAGGGGCTGGGGCCGGGCTGGGAGCAGGGAGAGTGCCCGAGGGAAGGGTCTGTGCCAAGAGGCTGTGGCAGCGCCGTGAGGAAGGGGCTGCGAGCAGGGCGCTGTGGGCGATGCCCTGGCAGCTGCTCCAGGGCCGAGGGACACCTCAGAGGGGCAAGAGCGAGCCAAGCTGAAGTAGCAGGACGAAAGGCACGTGTAAAGTCATTCTGATTAGATTTAGGTTGGAAACCAGAAGGTGTCTACTAGGGACTATTTAGGACTACAGCTATGGGGGAAAGACCTTAATTTGAAGATGAGTTGTTATAAGTTCAAATCGTAGAATATGCTGAGTTGAAAGGGACCCATCAGAATAATGGAGTCCAGTTCCTGGCCCTGTGCAGGACACCCAGGAATCACACCATGTGCCTGAGAGCGTTGTTCAGATGCTTCTTGAACTCCGCCAGGCTTGGTGCTGTGACCACTTCCCTGGGTTAATGAATAGACTGTGTAGCAGCCTTGTCTCAGAGAGCAAGGACTGAAAGTGTGACCAAGGAGATCCTTTAAAGTTGTGTCCTTCTGTCCATACCATTCCAGAGCTAGAATTTTCGCATCCCTTATGCTCAGGAAAGGAGGGTATGGGGAGCATCAGGAATTGTCCCTTCTGTAGATTCAAGTGGAAACGAGCAGAAAAGTCCTGAGTCACAGGGCTCTTTCTGTTCTTGGCTGGAAATTTGTCTGGGAATGGCCATTGTACCAGGGATTGAGGAGAGGCAGAGCTCTTCTGTGGCTAGAAGCAAGCCTGCTGGGCTCTTCTTTCCCAGAAGCTGATGTGGCTAAAATTCCCAAATTACTTTGCAGCTTCTTTCATCACCATTAGTAAAAATACCAGCCCGGGATGTAATTTTGAGAGTCAACTGCAGGTATTGTCTATCTTTTTAATGACAAATGCAAAAGAACAGAAATTAAATGAAACATTTGTATATGTGTATGATCTGACTTTATTCCACTAGAGGAAAATGCTGAGGCATTGGCAACGCCACTTTAATATATATTTAAAGGACAGCCACATTTTAAAAAGGCAAACAGGATGTTATAACTTAACTATTAATATCCCACATAAGATTGCCTGGACCACTCCTCTTTTTTTCTGTCTTTAAAAGCGTATGGCTTAGATATAAATATTTTAAAGATGAGCAGAGAGAATAGTTTAGGGAGCAGAAAATGAGACATTCCAGCATGAAGAATGATTGAAAAAATGTAAGATTGCCTGTTGGGATTAACAGAGATGGAGACAACTGAGAGACTTTATAAAGATGGTTTACTGCAGGATCAGTCTCAGTGAAGGGTGAGACAGGAGAGATGTTACAAGTAATGCCATTATCATCAGAAGCTGTGCTAGGTCTAGTTACAAGGCCTTATATCCTCTTCTAAGCCAATGAGCAAATGCCACAAAGCTCACCAGCACACTTGTACCAATCATAAGTTAATATGTTTTACATGGTTCTACTGTAATGTGTATCTTCTTAACCAATCATCTTACTGCTACCTAGACCTGCTGCACAGGCCTATGTTACTACATTTTAAGTTTCTAACAAGCTCTATTATAAGGTCTATTGCTAAACTTAAAAATTCTTCACTTTCTTATCATCATTTTTTACTTGCAAGAAATATGCTTCTACTTACTAAAAATATATTTCTGCCTTTATAAAGCATATTTTTTTAAAAATACAAGACTATATTTTTGCTTCAAATTGCAAAAGCTCTCTGTTCTAACTCTGGCAGCCTTCGCCAAGATCTCCGATCGAAAGATGTATCCATTTCTATCTCTTCAAATACAATGCTGTTTGTTCTCTCTGTCAGAGAGTTTTTTGTAATTCCATTTGCCACAATTACCTTAAAGAACATATGAAATTATATTATCTAAAGTTATTTGTGCTACAATGAAACTCATTCAAAACTCCAATTTGTTCAGTTTTGCACTTCGTGCATTTCGTTATAGGCTATAAATTGAAATACAGGATATTTTTTAGTAATAGATACAATTAGATCATAGAATACATGCATACGAGATATTTTCGAGGCCAGAAATTCAGCAGAATTTAGAAAGGAAGTGGACATATTCAAGCATAATGAGAAAACACAGGATTATGTTTTTACACATATAAGCAGTGTCACTGGTGTTTAAAAACCTCTTCCATAATGCTGGTCAGCTGAGCTGGTAGGAACCTTCCACAGATTGTGCACTGTTTCCTTTTTGTTGTTTAAACCATATTTGTAAAGCAGGACTTAGCCTTGATCAGTATCTGGAGCACTGATTTACAAGAGGCCTTTAAAGCCTGGTTTTGAATAATGGATTCTGACATCCCTCTGGTTTTTTGTTTTTGGGGGGTTTTTTTGTGTTGTTTGTTTGGTTTGGTTGTTCGTTTGTGGTTTTGGGTTTTTGTTTTGTTTTTTGATCGGGTTTTTTTGTTGTTGATTTTTTTTGTTGTTGTTTTGGTTTGGGTTTTTTTTTCCTTTTTTTCGCTTGTTACTCTTTGGTCTCCATGGGTTAGACTTTGTTATTTCCTTCAGATCAGCTAAGAGAAACCTTTTGGACCCTGATCTCATTTGCGGTTTTAATAACGGAAAGTTCCAGTAGTAGTGGTGCCTGACTGTTAACAACTTAAAGAAAATTATATAAAAACAAGATGTCATTTCTGGAGCCATTTATAGACTTCCCTGCTCACTATGCTTTCTCTCTGGGCTTGCCAGAGCCAGGATTAGGTGACATAATAGATCAGCAGCACTCACCTGTTCCATCACTCTCATGACCTGAAAAGGGAGGAATGCTGCCAGCCTGGCCATAGGTGTTAAGTTCATTTTACCAACTTGATTTTATAAGCCTAGACTAGTGCATTTTAATAACTTGAGAAGGCTTTTCTGGGCCACTGGAAACCATCTGCAAGTCTAATAGCTGCCCCCAGAGGGGCACATCTAACAAGGGCTTAATGTTCTTTTGGACCCAGCTGGAATAATGATGGTGAAAAAATTTTTTTCCTTGTCACAGCCTCTTGGTAGATTATCAGAGGTACAGCTCTCACTTTAGGGCAAGTCTATGGAGTACACTTTTACCATCTACCCTGGGAATCATGGTGGTGCTTAAATCTCTTAGCTAAAATTGCTGCATTTTTTTACTAGGGACATTTGGGTATCCAAATCAGTCTTTCAAGGAGGATCAGCTGGATTACATTGGTACATTTTGTGCACACCCTCTTTCAGAGTTCGTGTGACCTTGATTTGATATAGCTTAATTCACTTTGAAGTGTGGTTTAAGTAGAATGTCACAAACTGTACATTTTGTAAACTGCGCTAACTTAGTTATTTAAGAGTCCATGGGACCACAAGTTGGAAAATAGTTAGTGGTGTAATTTAAATGATGTAGTAAAATGTCTTTATTATGTTAAGATGCATGGACTGAAAAACTATTTTCTGTATAAGCTTTGTGTTTCTCAGCAGTTTAACTAAAATAAGATTTCTGGTTTTCTCCAGACTCACATATTTTGCCTCCACTATGTTGATTGCTTCACTTACTCTCTGCTGATTTTATGTTCATCTTCCTAAATTATACTATCAATGTTGAACTGAAATATTTTCCTTTTATTAGACAAAGTTCTCCTGAGGAACAGCTCCTCTTTCAGAGAGAGTATTATATAGAATAATAAACAGGACTAGATAGCAAGAAAAAATTCCAGAGGAAATGCCTTGTTTTAAACAGACTGAGTCACTTTGTCTGGCTTCTATTACTTTTCTTGGAATGAAATGTTTCATTTGCTTAGAATTTTAACAATTATTACTAAGGTAGTTACAACACAGCCTGTTAGATGTATTAGAGGAAACAAACTTCTTTTTCTTCAAGTGACTGTTGGAAATGCTGTTGCTTTTAGGTATGATAACTACAATGTACAAAGAACTAAGCCGTGGGCTGTCTTCAGTATTCTTCCATCTGACCATGAAATCAGTGTAAGACAGTTTCACAGTAACAGTAAGAAAATGTCTCTAGCCTTTCTTGTTCATCCTTTGAGCATCCAAAGCTTTATTCTATTTTAAAACTGTTAGCTAAGAGCCTGTCTTGTGCAGAACTCAGCTTTTTTGAGTTTGATAGTGCTTTGTGTTCTTCAAGGCTTCCCACATATTTTCCAGATGAGCTTTTTCTTGTACATAATAATTAATAAAATTGCAGGTGTGATAACAAAAAGACACATGGAAAGAAATTATACTGTGAGGATAAAAATATTGACTTAAACAACTGTTAATCTTTATTGATAATCCATTATTTTGGGCACCATAGCAGAGGTAAGTTTTGAGGAGAGATCTGAAGAAATGGAGAGTAAGATCTTCCCATGCTATTATTTATGCAAATTATTGGACATCTTGTAAGTGAAATTATAATGCTATTATTTAAGTAATTTAAAAAATCAATAGCACTGAAGATGTGATTCATTTATGAGTCAGTTGCAAACCCATAAAAATCCCTCATTAAATTTTTGATTTAATAATTATTTATAAGAATTATGACCAAACTCTCTAAACACATACACTAAAAGTAAGATTATCTTAAATAAAAAGGTCAGCCAAAACCACAATGAAATTATGTGATGAAATCCATATTTTTATATTGTTAGTTCCTCAGGAGTCATTTACAGAAAAAGATCCAGTACTTCTAGTGCTTCTCCTGAGCCTTCTCAAACTGAATGAACTGTTTATGTGGTTCACCTATAGCCCAGTGGTTTTGCGCAAGTAAATGAATTATTTTTCCCAAATATTGGGAAAATGGGAAATGGGAATAAACCAGTATTAATGCTGGTTTACCTCTTCAGGTAAAACCTAGACAAGCAGATAGGACTTACACTGTTCTTTAAGGTCTTTAGAGAAATAAAATTCAGAAAGTTTCTCACTCCTAACATCTGCCACCAGATGAATTCTGGAAACAGCTCTGTGTTTTCCAGCTAGTGATAGAATGTGGTAACAGCAGCAGCTCTGTTAAGTAGCTGGTATTTGTACCATTACAAAGCTTAACTGTGACACTAGGAATTGTACCTAGAACTCTTAAATCAGGAATATACTTAAATTAGTAAGATACCATAAGCATACAGGAAACTGTGCTGTGAACATTATACCAACATAATTTCTTTTTTATTTACTAGTTTTACTGCATTGTAATCTGGATTGCTAAGATTTTATTTTCCCTCTTGAACTGGTGGACAGAAAGAAAGACAGATCTGATCTGATTTTGAGACCTGTCTGTATTGATGAACTTAATGTTCACTTGATGATTTAGGTCTAAAGAAGCTCCAATATCCTTGTATTTTAAATACAAGTTGGTGGGGGAAAAAAACCCCTTGAAATATTCTTCTACTCCTCAGTCATAGGACTACTTTTGAATTCTGCATGATGTGCTTATGAGAAAAGGGAATAGTAGTATGACAGATTCTGTGGCTTATGGAGGCCACGTTCATTTTCAAATCATTGGTAGCTGTAAATTGTATAATAGATTCCTGGCATGTATTAAATGCACTGTCCAAATTCCAATTTTGAGTTTAATGTTTAGCAAGCAAATTTTTTGTTAAGAGCAAACTGTTGAAAGACTCTCCTCCAGTTTTTGTTCCCATTATTTCATCAGGAAGGAAAGGACAACATCTTTAAAAGTACTTAAGTACCAAGTGAGTGACCCTTTTCTGTTGGAATGCTGCCCCACTAATGATGCAGAGAAGAAAAACAGCCATTTCTGGCAGAGTTTGCAGGATCTCTCACGCCAAACAAAAAAAAAAAGTCTAAGATGCCTGGTAAAAATAAATATCTCTATGAAATTCTGGCATGGAAAGCATTTCTGACAACCAAGGCTTAGCTCATCCTGGGGGGTAACCCAAAAAGGCCAGCAATTTTCGTTCTTTGTTTCTACTTATCGATGTTCCTTGCAAACATAAGCGGCCAGACTCTGTTATCCATTAGGCAAGGTGTTTGTGTGAGAAAATTATAATAAGTAAATGGATCTGTGTGTGCAAGAGAGCAGGCAAATCTAAGTGGGAATGAGCTGTTTTGTCTGGGGATGAAGGAGTAACTGATGGCTGTAGTGGCCACCTCTAATGGGAAAGGTGTGTAACTTCCTGTGTGTACAACAGAGTTTTATCCCATGCAAAGTACTCTGAAAATATTTTGTCTTGTAACATCTGCATGGAAAAGCAAATTATGGAATCAAGGGAAAAAACCAACAAAACGAAAGAAAGAGGAGATCACAGATTCATTAAAATAGTGGAATTCTTGCAAAACAGTTCTTAATTCTGACTGTTAGCTACACAAAAGGGCTTTTGGAAGACAGCACTGCAGAATCCTGCCACTGTACAGGAGTTGCAGTCAAAATTTTTTTTCAGCAAGAGCACACATCAGTATCCTGGTGATTCACTCCATAATATAAGAGGACATAGTGATGAATATTTTTTCCATTCTGCTGCATAATGCATAAGGTGTTTTCAAGAGTAACACCTTTATGGAGTCACTAGAAGAGAAGATAGAGACTGAATGATGATATAATGGTTGGAGTACTTAAGAAGAGAAGCAAATCACATACTGAGAGAGACTATAAGCCAAATGAGACTGAAACAGTAAATGGAGATTATGGCAATTAATTCTAAACAGACTAGAGGAAACATGGAACATATTTCAGAATACAGTAGAAAATTAAGACCTAATTAAATTCTATCTGAAGAATGGTTTTAAATTTTTTTTTGATTTGTTAACTTTGTCATTCTAGTTTTTATACCACAGCAAAATAGATTGACCATTCTGCATTTGAATCTCATAATAACATTAGATATTAACAAAATATCCTTAAGGTTCTAACTTTAAGTGTTAAATTTTACACCGTTTCTGAAGGAAGAGGTGTTCCTTGAATATGTAAAGTTTAGATGTGGATCAGAGTTTTTCTCAAATTCTGTGGCTAGAGTCCATTTCTGATATTTACTAAACATACTGAGCATGTCTAAATTATGTGAAACAGAAACAAGAGAAACTTGGAGTCTCTATGACATGGGGTTTCCTGTGCATTAAATATGTTGGGTTTTGCTCACTCAAGTCTCTGACAGAGTTTCCAACAACTCTGCTGACCAAGAATGAAGCACAAATGGAAATGCAACCCAGATTACTTTAACTCTTAGAATGCTAGTATCATGTTAATGTGTTAAGTTCCTAAAATCCTAAACTGGTAATGATACGGACACGGGTGTATGTGTCTGGGAGGGAGGCTGGATGTGTGTGCAGACACGTGGGTGACTCATGTGGAGGGGGAGTGCAAGTCTGCATCTTCCTCCCACCTGTGCCTTTATTCAGGTCTCACCCAGTGCTCGTAAGGAGCAATTAATTTGTTCCCTCACTCACATTTATCAAGAGCTAGTATGACAGAGGGAGAGGTGTTAAAAGGTATCTCTGATTCAGCCACCCGATAGAAAAGAAGATGGTTGACATCTTATCAGAAACACTCAAGGGTTATATCTTGTTTGTGTTGGCAGTACTTGCCAGACCCATCATGCCAATAAAGTACTAGAAGTGAATCATCTTCAAAAAGAAAACTCTCTTTATCGGTCTGTCTACGTTTTTACATCTCCATAGTGGCTTCTGCAAACAAGAAAGGTGTGTGAGTGAGAGAAAGATATGTTTATGTCTTTCACATCTATTCCCATGACTACTTGTTTCTTTACAGGCCCTATTTATGTATTCTAAGTTTTTTAAGAAAGGAGAAGTCATCCCATCAAAAATATTCCACATACTGCGATATAGGGTCACTTTTCTTTCTGACTGTGTGATTGATTTTTACCTCAAACTTCTTATCTGAGTACAGGGACTATTGATGGCAAACTACATTAATAGCTGGAAGTCAGAGAAAGACGCAGGTCTTCAGCTCTTTGGAAAATGCTTCTCTGTGGAGTCAAAAATTAATTTAGGAGACACAACTTGCTACGTATCTATTTGAATGTGTTTGGGGATAAAGGTGGTTTAGGCTTCTGTCTTCAAACTGAATTCTTCTTTTGCTGACTTTTAAGAGAACATTTTCCTTTTAAGCTCTTCCTCTTTTCTTTTTTTTCTGTGCCAGAGTCAAGGTATTAAGCTGTGCAGTTCCTAAGGGTAGGCCACAGGCTACCTTTGCAATGCAGACATTGTGCAAGGCCTGGATAATTGCCATTTTACTGCAGGGAGGAGCCTCATCAGGAATAGAAGAGGGTGTTTATTTGCATTATTTTTACATAGAGGATGTTAGGGAACCAGCAAAAGAAGAAGAAGAACCAGCTTTCAAAAAACACAGGCAGAGCTACTATCTCAAAGAAAACACAAAGAAAGGTTTGGTTTGGTCTGTTTGATTCTAGGGGTTTTTTTCCTATTATGAAAGTCAATTCATGAGGAGTTTTGTTGGTTTTTTTTTTCCTTCCTAGACTGGAAGATTGAAGGGCCTTGGAGGTTGGTTTCTGTCCCACCTTCTAGACACACACACCTGAAAAGGGGTGGGGTTAGATGAATCTGTACTTTGGTCATTACATTACAAAGGATCTTTTGCAAGATTATTTATATCTCAGCTTTTGAATGCAGCCATTTAATGTAATCTTGAGTTTTGCTGGTCTGCACTGCAAAGTAGAATTAATAGTGGTCCATGAGATGATAATGAAGTTTCCCAAAACAAATGTGCAATTGGAATGCTTTGAAAGCAGGAGTTAAATGAAAGGTGAAGAAAATTAAGTAACACATAAGCTCTGATCTGCTAACTTGAATTTTATACTTTTGTAAATGAAAACAATTGTGATGACACTGCAGAAGACAGCATATGGTTTTATTAAGAATAAATGAGCAGTAACTTGAGAAACACTGTAGAGGACAATGGTGACAGTATTTGAACGTTTATGACACCTACAAGCATCTCTGGGTACATAATAGTAGTGCAAATACCTAGAAAACTTAAGGGAAGGCAACAAAGGAAAAAGTGATAACATAAAATAGAAATCAATGCTAAAATTTCATTCATATAACACAGAGACCATAATTTACAAACTAGGTAACCAGATGCAAAATGTCAATCCTTCAGCTCTTTGGAAAATTAAAATGTTTCTTTACTTGTCCATCAGTGAAGATGGACTCCCACCTGTCTTATGTATGGGTAAAATCTGACTTTTAACTTACCTGGTAATCCAAGCTACCACCTTTTTAGTTCACTGGTGATACGGAAGAGGGAACTGATGTGGGTAATGTACCAGTGAAATAAGTATAGAAATTAAAAGGGCCACTGGAAAAATCTCGTGGTCTGATACCTGTGATTTTATGTTGAACTTAGAGCTCTGTTGGGAACATCTTACTGCTTTCCTGGCTCTTCCGTTTATTTAGTGGAGCTCACTAGTAAAACAGAATTTGATTAATCAGCATGCAGAGTTTGTAATTATCTGTCCAGTTAGAATTTCCTGAACTATATCCATTGTGGAACCTAAGTTTGGTAGGGGTTCCAAAAGATCACCTAGTCCAGTCTGTACTGCATCAAGACTAAACATATCAAGGCTAGTACAAGCATGCTTATCAAATTGTGTTCTTATAAGAATCCAGTGGAAGAGATTTCACAGCCCCCCCTAGACAGTGTGCTCCATTGTTGAAAAATACTTAGCTGGAATGCTAATCAGCAAAATCTTTTAAGCATTTCTTGTTGCAAATCAAGTTGACTCCTTCATGTCTTTCTACTGGAGCCATAGAGGATGGCTGATCAACATCTCTGTAATTAGCTCTTGTATATATCAGAAAGCTGCATCTGGCTTGAAGGTTTTCTTTTCTTGACTAGGCATACCTAATTCTTTCAGCTTTTTCTCAAAGGGTGTGATTTATACATTTCTTGTTCTTATTATTTTCTTGTTTCTCTTCAGCTGTGTTTATGTTTCTAAGGTGTTCAATCAGGACCAGACACAGTATGCAACTGGGGCTTCAGTACTATGGGAATTTAAGAAATCAAATTGTCTCATATATGACACACCTGTTAAGGGGTTCCAGAATTAAACACATTCCCGGCAGTGGTGTTGCACTGTTGGTTTATATTGTTTGTTATTTGTACAACCCTTAGATGCTGTGATTTCAACCCTATGATCTCTGTCTAGTCCAAAATGCAGTGCAGTTTATTAATTTTTCATTCTGTTTCCCAAAAATAATATGTCTCTCACTACTGTATTTTTCCTGATTGGTTTTGGGACAATCTGACCAATTTGTCAATAGGATTTGGAATGTCTAATCTCGTCCTTCCTAGTGTTTGCAGCCCTTTGCCTTTGTTTTGAAGTTATCAGTTGTTGTAGCACAGATTTTACAAGCATAAGTATTGCATCATTTAAGTTGTCAGTGAACATAGTAGACAAAACTTCAATGTAGTCAGGATGTATCCTGAAACAGATCTGAGGTGCCTTTGCATTTTGATGAATTAAGACTAATGACCACGGTGGTTTCCATCTTTCAGATGCTTGCACACCTCCCCCTATCTGTATTTAAAATGTCGTTCTAGGAAAGTGTCTTGAGAGATGATGCTAAAAGCTATACAAGGTGTATAGTGTCTGCTGCCTTCTGTTCACACAGTGAGCTTTACATTACTTAAAAAAGGGAACCTGATTTAGCACAAATGCATTTTGCCCATTTTTCATGTGTGTTTTTCATTCTAGTAAATTAATTCATTCTATCTCAAATATTTAAAACATGGTTGCTCCAAACCTTTCTGAACACAACAATTAAGCTACCCAATGTGTCATTCTCTTCTAGGAAACTTGAGGTGTGGAGAAGCATTTTCACAGGAAAAAGCTCATTTGAATCCTTTAAAAATACTTTGATAGGTAAGACTTAGGCCATTTTTTTCTTTTTTTTCCTCCATTCTGTCTTTAAAATTGTTATTAAGATCTTTGCAGTTTCAGAATAGAAAAAGCCTATTTTCCCTAATAATCTTACCTGGTTCTCATCCCTTTCTTTCTTTCTTTTCCAATGACATCATGTTCTTGGTTGTCTTTTTCTTGATGATGTTATTTAAATCACCCTGAAAATGGTGTAAACTATCAGTAGTATTTCGTGGCACTTACTTTCTATCATTGGATTGGTTTCTTTCTCTAATGTTTCTTTTTGGAGGGGGTGTGTCTGAATTATGTCCCAAAATGCTTATTAGGATAATAATCTTCTTCCTGTTCTACTTATAATGACTGGTGGAGTTTTTTTGCTTGGGCATGTTGTCATATAAATTAATTGTTAATTATATTTTAATTACCGCTTTCTCATCTGTCTTACAGTACTTGCGTTATATATCACTTATCAGTGATCTATAAATTATTGCAGGTTACTTCATGATGTTCCTCCCTCATAGGTGTGGGGAGAAGCAAGTACCTACCTTGTGCATGGTTTGAAGTGTACTCTGATATTTACAGTCTTTAAGTTATTTGGTCTGGAAGAGGCAAGACCAAAGCATATGGTTTTTACCAGCATTATTTAGCAACTCTTCTACCTTTACCATAAATACTCATTTTACTCTGCATAAATCTACTTTACAATTATTCCTCAAAGACCCCACATGTAATCAGAGCTACAGTCAATCAACATTCAATCAGTATTTTATCAACAGGTAGGTAATTAAGAGGTTTATAATATAAATTTTCACCTGTTCAACTGCAACCTATTTAGGAGATTTTTGTGAAAGACAATACTATGTGCTTCTCTAACCCAGGGGATTTCAAAAGTGCTAATAAGACAGAGAATATAGTTTAAACTGACCTTGGAGAGGAAAGTGATTTGCCAGAATACAGTGCAAGATGCAGAGGACTGGTAAACACTTTAACAGAGTGGATAAAAACAATTGTTCCCTGAGGAAAGAAGAACTGAAGAGCTAACAAGTGAATTTATTTGCATTTAGGACAATATTTTTCAAGAGGCTTTTGTTTCAAACATAGGAAAATACTAATCTCAACAGCTGAAAGACTGTTCCATGACCTAAGTGTATAATTATCAGGAAGTTCTGGGCCCTGTGTCTGTGCTTTATCACACTCAGTACTTCAGCACCTAAACTTCTAAAAGCTTCTGTGAGCCTGAAGTCAGAAGGACTCCTCTGAGTTATACTACCTGATGATCTAGCCTTGGTAGAGAATTCAAATGAATTTTGCTTGTGCTGCACTGTATTTCAGGGAGATACAGTGAGGGTTTTGAATGCTAGCCAGTCAGACAGTCCCCAGTCAGTGTGAGGTTACTGTTTTCTCTCTCTTAACTTTAACCCACTATTCCAAACTCTTTCCCTTCAACTATCTTAAACTCTGATATCTCAGAGTCTATTATTTTACTTTTCCGTGCCTCACTCTGTCACTGATTCCAAGTCAGTATTATAATAGGGAAGTTTTTTAATCTCTCCACCTCAACCAGTCCCTCTTGACTACCTGTATTTGTTGTTACTCTTCTGCAACTTTGCACACTTTGCCTATCTAATACACAGAATTCAATCATAGTTGATGTGCTATTGCACTCTTGCACTAACGTGGATCTATTACTATCTTAAATCAATGGTTCTGCAGATAAAGAAAAAAGTCTGCTTTTTAAAAATTTTGGTGGCCGTGTGCAGTAGATTTATACATGGTTAGCTGCTTACTGTTTCTTGTGGTGTTCCTGCTCTTGGGAGTTCTCCTCCTCAGTGAAGCTGTGTCGGATTATTTTCTCTTTTCACTGAGGACAATTTGTCAAGACTCGGTCCCTGTTTTAATTTTACATTGACATTTTTAATAATACCCCTTGTCTTCACCATTTTACACTTAATTAATAAGAGTGGCAGAATTCTCTCAGTCACATGCTGTGCCGTTTTCTTACTCTTGTGATTGTTTAAAGGATAGGATTAATTGTGGCTTCCTCTGGATTCATCTATGGGAAGGCTTTAAATAAGATCATTTTCATCACTGGCCCTTTGGTGTCAATTTGACAAAATTCTCATCTTCCTCTGTGGTCCAGGGTTTGGACTATCTGAGACAGCTTTCTGTTCAAGTTAATACTTTGAAATCAACTGAGATTAATTATTTAACAACAGTTCATTGCATTGTCAGCCCTACGTATCAAAATGTCAAATCATACCACAGAGCATCATAAAACTGGCTCTAAGGGTGAGCCAGTAAAAGCCTGTCTGCTTTTAAATGCAGGACAGAACAGAAGGCACATAAGCCAACTGTCCAAGTGTTAATTTCTACTCCTGCAGAAACGACCCTAAATCTTTTTTTTTAGGGTGTCTGAGATTCATACTGCTGTCTTCGGACATAAGCGCGGCTATAAGCAAAACACCAAATAGCAGACTACACGTCACGAACGGAGGGAAAAATCAGACGTTTCTCAGGGGTAGCAACATGCATGCTGGGCAAAGGGCTTGCGAATATTTCCCTTTCGAAGGGCGTTTGGCAAACGGGGACGGGACGGGGAGAAGGGCTGCGATTTGCCGTGGGTACAGATAGCTGGCCCAAGTCGGGAAGCGGTGGCAACGCGCGGAGACCAAAGGATATCGGGCAATCCTGCGGCGGGCAGCCGAGAGCCCGGAGCAATGTTCCTTAGCGATGCTGCGGGCGTTGGGACAGGGAGAGCCGACACCGACGGTCCCGAGCACCGGGGCCGCTTTAGGAAGGGCTTCCCCAATAGCGGTGAGGGAGCCGCACCCGGGGCAAGGGCTGAGGGGGCCCGGGGGCTCTGGGCGAGCCCAAGGGTCTCGCCGCGGTGACGGGCGGCAGCCCCACGGGGTGGTGCGTGTCTCGCCGCGGAGCCTCGGCCACGGGACCGCCTCTGGCGCGCCAAAAGTTTGCGAAGTGCCTCAGCGCTGGGGGGAGCGGGGCGGGGGCTGCCCCGGCGGGGCTCCTCCTTCGGGGCCGGGCCTGTGCGGGCGGAGCGGGGAGGGAGCCCCCGGCCCCGGAGTTGCCGCGATTGCGGACGGAGCGAGCGGCGGTCGTGCCGGGGTGCTCGGCACAGGAGGAGCCCGCGACGTCGCTGCGGGCGGCCCGGGCGCGGGGCCGGGGCGCTGCCACCATGAGGCGGCGTGGCGGGGGTTGCCTCCTGCCCGCGCCTCCGCAGCTCCTGCTGGTGCTGCTGGGAGCGCTTCTCCGCTCCAGAGGTAAG
>VZRF01010836.1:1428170-1497319 GCA_013396875.1 Vireo altiloquus
GCTGCCGTGCCCGGCGTGTCGGGACAGCCGCCGCTCCGGAGCAGGAATGCAGCCGCGCACCCGCCGCGACGGGCCCCTTAAAGGTACAGCCCGGCTCCGCGGTGGCGCCCCGGGCTACCTGCCTCGCCTCTGCGGGGACTGGGAGTCCTCCCGCAGCGCCCTGGCACAGCGGGGCCAGAGCAGGAGTGGTACCAAAAATAGTGACGAGGGGAGGGTTTCGCTGCGCTGTTGGCGAGCCGGGAGGTAGTCCCATGGAGTCTCGCCATGAAAACTTCAGCTTTGTGGTTGCTCTATCAACTGGCATCTGCTCTTTCTTCGTCTTGTGCGAGGGTTCTTTATTTTACATGTGCGCCCGGTGGAGAAAAAAACATCTAAACTGTTCGCAGAATTGTTTATAAAGAATTAGAAAGCTTTTGGGGGAGGGGTGTGGAGGGGAGATACGTACCTCATTTCTCTCCCTTCACTGCTTTGGCAGCTGCTGTATAATTTCACCCATTCGTTTTCTCTTGAGCTACCCTGAAATTAAAGGAAGCATTTGCAGTGGTGCTGCTGACCTCCATCTTTCTACAAGTATTGCCCCTGGGGCATAATCATAGCGAGTTTGGGTTTAAAGTAATATTATTTCTCTTCTAACAAGAAACCTAATTGCAGGCAGCTTTGGACAATGTGTTGAGCCAGTTTGTATAGACTGACTACAGAGGGCTGTAGTTCTGTGTATCAGAAAGTCTGCTTTTTAGAAGCCAGAAGTACTCTTGAGTTCCCAAATGCCACACAAATACTTAGCTGCCCTCTAGGAATGAGAAGGATCTGAAAGATAGAAGTTAGTGTAGGTAGAGATCTGGATGTGTTTTATTTTGGCTGTTACCCAGGTGCTCCTAGTTAATGTGTCTGGGCTGTTAACAGCCATGTGGGGGATGTCTGATTGTAAAATGCAAGTTTGCTAGTAGGTGGTTGTTCCTTGATGTCTCTAGGATGCATTTTTTATGGCAGCTTGTTTCTCTTTCAAGTAGTTTTCCCATCAGTGCAGTTTTGTGTATCCTCTTGTCAGATGACTAAAAGTTTATGATTGGATGTGCCAACTGCTTCCAGAAGTGAATATCCTCTTTCCTTCATCGAAAGATAAGCAAATAAGGACAGAATTTTGCGCTAAGGACACAATTCCTGAGCATTCTTTTTCCTGTTTAAGCAAGGAAAAACATGAGGAGATATCAGGATGGAGGTGCAGAGAAAATGCCAAAATTTGTGATGAGTCAGTGTTCCCCCGCTTAGCTAGAAGAATTTCAAAGTTAGCCCTTAGTAGTACCTGCAGGGATGATGTGCAGCTTAACTGTCACAAAGCATCCATGGAAGTTGTGATGCCAAACAGGTAAATTGTTAGAAACACTTGGTCATTTACTGCTCTGCCTCAGTACAGGAGAGCATAAAGCGAACGAGTCTGCAGGACTGACCTTTGACTCTTTTGTAGGGGATAGTGGCAGTTCAAACTGGAGGAGCTTGTGCCAAAGAAATCCCCAACCAACAAAAGAGGCCTGCAAGTATCTTGTGCTCTTGGAAAACTGTATTGCAGGTAAAAACAGGTATAGAGAGGGAATTTAATGCTAATGTCACGTACTGCTGGTGGCTGGAGTGAGGAAGGACCTGCTGTTAAGATGGTCTGTATTAGTGTAAATGCAGAATGTCACAGAACCCGTCTGGCTGATGTGTTTGCTGTTCTGGCTCCTGGAGCTCTGCCAGAAAAATACATAGCTAATATCAGAGCTTCACGTCTGAAACATCTTGACTACATTTTATGGTTGGAAACCTGAATGTATTACTTCTGTAGAAGTATATTTTGCAGTGGGAATCACAATTTCCACTGCTTGTGCTTGGCATTGCTGTTGGTTCTACAGTTCTCGGCCAAGTGCAAAGCACGCATTTTCTTATTGTCAACTTGAAGCTAATAATGTTCTACTTCCTAGGTGTGCTGAGAGTGCCAGGTTTTGCTGATGATCAATTTGGATGATAGTCACAGATCTCTTGATTACCCTGGATTATCTTGACTTTCTTTTTTCCATAGTGGTGATGGCACTGAGTAACATTCCCTATACTTCTAAAATGAAGAGCAACATGCTGCAGAATGGTGACAGGTGGTGGGTTTTTTGTTTTGTTTTTGACAATTCTGTCTACTAAAATGTAGTGGAAGAGCATATAGCATAAATCTTCCAGTATGAAGTTAAAATTATTGTTTTATTTAGTGTATATGAGCAATTTTCTGCTATATTCTCTTCTCAGAAGCTTTCAGTTTTGTGCTATAGCACTGTTTTCTGCAATAGAGAAACTCTTGTATCTTGGGAGTGCGGGTGGATGCAGGAAGAAAATTAATAGGTGCTCAGTTACATAAAGTGCTTGCATTTCCAGAGTGTCTTGTGAACCTTGAAGAGGGATATTCTCTTCCTGTGGGCCACAAAATGAGATTTCGGAAAACTTGTAGCCGTTTCCCTATGTTGTATTCATTGAAGTTACAGAAGAAAAAGTGGCTAGATATAAATACCAAGTTGTTTGTAGTTCCAACCAGAAAGCAGTACTTGCTATTTGTTAACTAGAAGAAGAAATTAAAGTGATTTGCGTTTTGTTTTTACTCCTAAACACTCTCCAGACTAGTGAAATTAACATTAAAAAATAGTTAAAACATTAATTCTATGAGAATGATCTGTAGTCTGATAGTGCTCTTGAATCTTCCTGCACTCTTGTGAAATAGGCAAATATTATCCTTGTTTTGTAAATGTGGGAAGTGAAGTAGAAATTGTCTTGCCCAAGGCCAACTCCATTTGCCCTAGAATGCAACTTACCGTTGAACACAATAGAATATATGCTTCATAACACTTATAAAAGCTGATAAAGAGATATTATCTTAAAAACCAGCCAAGGTTTTAAAAATAGGTTTATATAGTAAGTGCATGTTCTGCACCTTCATTGAATTCCTTTGCTGCTTGTGACTATTTTTCTTTTTAATAATACTTACATTTCTCTTGCTGATGGTCAAAAGATCATAAAACCACAGAAATTTTACTCTCTGTTGGAAAGGGTGAATTGGTAAATAAAGCATTCTTAAAAGAAATGCAAAAGAAAGGTGGATACTTAATTTCTCTACTCCTCTGTTATTTCTAGCTTAGGTATTTGTAATGTTTTCTTCTATGGGTTTCCATAATGAGATAGTATATATGTAGACTTAAACTGACTGTTTTTTAAGCTGTTTGGCTTTACCTGATAAAACATCCAGAACTGGAGCTCTGGCATACAACAAACCTGCTCCCTTAAATGGCATATTGTATTTGATGGCTGTCTGTGTTCCACACAAATCACAGCAGAAAACACTACAAAAAATGTAGTTGTCATCCATGAATCTCATGTCCTTGATAGTTAAGCTGTTACTTTGTGTCTGTGGTGCCAGTGGTTCTTTGCCATTGCTGTTAGAACAGAAAGAACTCCACTAATATGGGATTTTGTTGTATCTGCTGAGTGAAAACTGGGCACTGTAATGCTCCTTGAATCTCTTCTTTCTTCTATGTAGATTTCCATTTCCCTCTACTAGAGAGTGTAACTGTATAGATTCAGGGGCTTGTTATTCTGTAGACTTGTGGTTTATTCATGCTGTGTATCTGGTTGCTCTGGGACTGTTACCTGGGAGTATTTGACTGCCCTCCTGTTGTGAGTGAATTCTTGTTCAGGTTTTTCAGCTTTCCAGGCATGTTTTCATGTCTCTCTTATGCAGAACTGTCTGTTAAATGCTGAAGCATTCCTGCCTGTCCATTTAGTCTGGGGAACTCTTGAGCTGCAGTCAGTCTTTCTGTGAGGAGCAGATCTCCTCAGCTGTTGTGAGCCTAGATGAAAGGAGAGTCACTATGTAAGGGCAGGAAAATAAGTTTTCGTAAAGACTATTAACATCAAACGGAGCTGATGTTTGTTGATTTTTGTAGTGGTAAATTGTGAATGACTGAAATTCCTCATATCAAGGAATTACATAATTTAATATAGAGGACAAAGCAAAAAAAGGAAATTGACGTGTCTTGAGCCCAATTCTGATGGTATGAGATATATTAAGTATTCTGGTATAAGCATGTTAGTGCACCCATGGATTGAAAAGTAGTAACAGAAGCTTCATCTGTCATGAGGTTCTTAGGTGATTAGGTTCTTCTGGTATTAGCCACCAGTCAGCAAGTCACAAACCATTAAGATTAACAGACAGTAATGTAGATGCATATTCAATGTTTGTACTGCCAGTTGCAGTTTTGTCAAAAAGTGTATGACTGAAGATAGCATGGATCTTGTTTCTCAAGCTGTTGTACATTGGATCACAACTTTGCAATACTCAGAAGTAAAAAGCACCAGATTTTTTTCCTGAATGAATTAGAGGTAGAATAGAATTCACCTTCCTGTACTATAGTGATGAGGTTGTGTAAAGAACTGTTGTCCAGCAAAGCTTCCAGTAGGTAATATATTTGCCTGAAAAAAAACCCATATTCTGTAGTGTCAAGGTGGAGTTATACTCTTGGAGTTAAATCTACCAACGGTGAGACATTATCATGACTCCAGGCAGGGGAGACCCCTCTCCTGGCTACCAGCATGGTGACTTCCTCCGTATGCCCTAGCAGGGCATAGTCTTCTGTGTCTCTTTGTTACTGCCTGACAGCCCCTCCCAACTGCTGGAGCTTTCTGTTTCTATTGCATAGCAGCAGTTCTTTAATCAGAAATCTTGTTAGTATTCAAGGATAATTGATCCGACTCTCTGGTAGGGGGTGGGGACCCAGCCTTGCATCCTTCTCCTACTTGCCACCCCCAGTTTGACCCCTGTTGTCTCTTTGTTTTCTCCTGTTAAGTTTGTGCCAGTGATGTGTGTGTGTGCTGTTTTTCCAAGCAGCCTGAAGTTGGCTGTAACCAAGAGCAGCAGTTAAATAGAGCCTGATTTCCCCGCTTCCTGGCGTTCAGTTGTTCGGCTCCATTTTCTGGTCTTCTGTGTTTTTGATTTGCAGAGAAGGAACTTACTTGGTGCCCCCGGGCATCTCTTAAACCCATTAGAACAAACTCCATTATTTCACTGTACTTAGAAATCCTCCTCCTTTAGTCGCAGCATCCATCAAAATAATGTATCCTCTGTAAGGCCCTCTGGAAAATGTTTAATAGGATCTTTTCAAACTCAAGGAGAGTTCCAGTTGGAAAGGGGGAGGGGAGAAGGCTAATGGAAGATCTGACTGTGACTTGCAGTAAGCCTGAACTTGGCCTGTGTCAGCTCTCCCTTCACCTCCATGCTGAGGGAAAGCTGAACAGAGCGGATCCAATACTGGGATCAAAGCTGGAAACAAAAGGCTTTGGGAGAAAAATTTCCCGTCTGGCCAAGAGGCAGCCACACAAAAGTGGTGCATAATTTATCACTCGAGGTTCATTTCTGCTGTGCTCCTTCTGGAGAGAGAAGGAAAAAAGAAGTGACTCTCCTGCTGTTTCGGAGTGGATAAGTGATGGCTTTGGAGATTTGAGGCAGGAAGGAGCTAGAGATGCCATGGAAAAACTTTTTCAGTGCATTCTGTACCCAGCTCCTCTCTTGTCAGACATTATTTCTGTTGAGAGGAACTCTGTTCTTGCATTTTGAAGTCTCAAAGAGAGAGGACTTTTAACTTCTCTGGTAATTTCCAAATCGCAGTGGATGTTGCCCTTGGCAAAATCAAGGTCTTTGACTTTCCAAGGTGTTTTTCTTAAGGATTGTCTAGGTGCTGTGGCTCTGTGTAACATGAAGGAAGAGGCTACATTTGCCCCAAAGGGTTGATAGTCGTAATTGGACATCTGATAAGGATCAGGGGTGTGATAATTCTACTGGGATAGATAAGGTCAATATTAAAATGGTATAGCTTTCTAATTAAATTTCCTTTAGCTTTGGTTTAGTGGGAAAAGCTTCTAAAGTTTTTCATTCCAATCACTTCTTAGAACAAGGATAGAGAGAGGTTTTGGGTAGGAGTTGGCATCAAAGACTACTGAAAGCTGGTAACTGTGTAAATAAGGATGAGGAAGCAGATGCAAGAGTAAACCATGAGAAGAAGGTAAGGGGATATAGGAGTATAGATATTAACAGAAGCAAAGATAGGCATTTTGGTAATAAGAGCCAAGGACTTGAGCTGGCAAAGGAATAGAAGAGTCGTGTAAGGAAATCCAAGTGGAGTAATTACGTGGGATCTGATGGCAGAAAGAGTTGTTAATTAGGTAGGATAAAAGATGGAAATTTTGAAGGTGAAGGTGAGCATTGAGCAGAATTTAACTGCTGAGACAGGGAGAGACTTATTTTACTAATGCTTTAAAGGAGGATGTGATAAATTGCTAGGGATCTGTGACAGTAGAGTCCCTGACCTAATGGGGTGATTTTATGAAATATAATAGCAATGGGGTCTGAGGTGGAAAGGGAGGCTATTAGCAGGACACTGAGATGGTGAGCTCATGAGGTAGAGGTGGTGATGGAACAATCTGCAGTGGTGGAATGTGGGATCTGTCAGCCTTGGGAGCACATAAACCAGAAGGATTTTGGGATGGGATGTCCAGGAAAGTATTTTGGAGGACAGTATTTTCTGGAAAAGTGTATGAAATGGGAGGGCAGAACTGAAGAGAGAAGCTAGAATTTTCGAGATAATTGCTTGGACAAAAGCATAAAGTGAGAATAGGAGATTACTGTGGGTTTGGTAAGAAGTCTGGATACAGAAGCAAGTTGTACGTCTGGTGGCAGAAAATTGCAGCTTTCCTGGGAAAGGAGCCTACTTCTCTTCCCTTTCTACATTAAGAATTGCTGTGTCAAAGATTGAGTCACTATTGTGAACTGTTAAAACATAGACCCCTGATGTTCTCAGCCTTCTTCTCTGAAAGGCTTGTAAGAAGCATTCTGGCACTATGCAAGGTTAGAGGGGAATACACACTCTGCTCCTTTAGCCTGAATCTCCAGCTCTGTCAGTTCATTTGACTTGGTGACATCTGGTAGTGCTGGGAGAGGTTCTTGCTTAAGGTGCAGTGTATCATTCAGTGTATCAGAACTGTCTCGTGGGATCTAGGATTAGAATAAAATAAAGACACACCTTCTTTATTTTTTTCTTTTTTTTTTTTCCTTTGTACTCCCACCTGATTTTAGTTCTGAATTTCCATAACTGCTGAATAGACAAATGCTTTCTTTGCAATTCTGAGGGCAAAGGAAAAAAAAAAAAAAAAGGTCTCAGGGTTGTAATTTCCTGCTTCTGTTCCAAGCTTCTGAGGATGAACCAGGAGGTGGGATAATTCTCTGAATTAAAACTGCATTTGTTAAGAGGAAGCCAGCTTTACTGCTGTCCTTTCTTTGTTATTCAGACTTTGCTACTTCTCCAGGCTTGACAAATTCAAGAAATGAGGTTTTTGAAGCCTCAGAGACTGTGTTCTCCTCACTGTGATTTTTGAAGCCTGCTGCTCCTGAAAAGCCTGAGTTGAGTTTCTTGTGGCTGGAGGACATGCTACTAATTTGTGCTGCCTTTATAAAAGGGCCTTGATCAGCACAGTACCTATTAGCATGAGGAAAAACATAATGAGACTATCTGTGAGAGAAAACTAGAGAGTTTGTGCATGGGAGAGCAGAGATAGATTGCAGGCTGCCATTCTGGAGGCTTTAATAGCCAAGAAAAAGGAGAGAATAGTCATTGGTAAATTGGAATGCTAAAAGGCTCTCTGCATTTTTGTCATGGATCTCAAATTGAAGTATTCAGCATCTAAATCTTAGAAAGCATGATCTAGGAGTAAGTGGGAGACTGGGGCAGGAGTCGTTCAAGAGCAGTAGCCATTGCCCTGCAAACAGACCTAAATTTAATACAAGGAAAGAGCAGGTTGAGTTCAGAGCTGTATGCATGCAGAGATGAAGTGGTGAAGGGAATTTTCTTGGGCATTGACTTGGAAACAGGGAAGGAGTGATTTGTCTGTCTGGTGGGGTTATGGCCCTTTGCTGTCTTAGGGAAGGCTGCCTCTGGATCTGACTTCTGTCCTGATCCAGTGAACAGCAGCTGCAAGAGGGTGTTGACTCATGAACAGTTGACTGCCGAGCGGTTTTCTCACCACAAGGGTGGTAACCTCATGTGTTCCAGTTTGAACTGTCACCACTCATGAATCAATACTGTCTGTAGGCCTTTGTTCACTGCATTTTTGAGTGTATGGAAGAATTCAGACCTGCATTCAGCATTACCTTTAGGCCTTTTGGGTTAGTAGTTGGTTTTAGGGGGGTTACTTTTGTTTGTTTGTTTTGTTGTTTTTTTTTTCCAGGCACAAGGTTCTTTTGTCTGGGAAGCAGGTGGATCCCCTGCCTGTGCCTCAGCTCCTCTAGAAGGGCAGATTTGTCATCTTTGCATCTTTGGCAATTATGCTGAGTAATTTCTATGCTACCAGTACTCAAGCAAGAACAACCTTGGTGTTCCCTGACATCTGCAACCTTCGACTACAAATTTTGGCTTGAAGCAGCTTGCTCACTAACAGGAGAAGCCTGTTATTTCTCTGAGGTTTCTCTTGTTTGTGACCTGCCTTCTGTGAAGCAGGAACTGGAAGATGAGGAGCTGTAGTCTTCTGTTGCTCTTAGTGCAAATTCCAGACTAGAACAAAACAAGCAAATTGCTTAGGTTTGAATTTTCCTGTCAATTGTCCCTAGAAAATGTTGGACATTTTTTTGGTTCTTGACCCACAAATCTGTAGAAATCTTGGAGCAAACTTTTCAGCTTGAAAGGAATGTCTTGAAAAAAAAAACCAACCAATTCCTATGATACTCTGTAGTAACTTTTTCTTGGTTAGTTGTGCTGGTGAGGCAAACTCAGTGATGGTAATATGTGTGCTGGAAGAATAAGAGAAACTCAGATGATTATTTTTTGAGAAAGGACCTGTGAGCAATTTTTGTGATGAGATGCTTTATAACAGACTGGCAAGAAAGAGGGGGTGGCAGACACTTGCCTGCTTTAAATGCTTGGCAAAACCCCATTTAGCTTAATTGGGTACACAAGGTAAAACCTAACACAATTAAAATATAGAAATAATGGGAGATACCGGGCAAATTAGACCTGTGTACAATTCATCAATTGTAGGATAAAAATAAACAGTACTCAGACAGAAGCCTTCCAGCAAGGAAGGGAGAGAGGCAGAGATGACATCTTTGGTATGTACATCTTGACTTACCCGCTCAGGCGAAACAGCCTCTGAGCTCAGGCTTCGATTAAGTAACTGGGACAGCTGCCAAAACACCTACGTTTGCTGGCTAATATACTGCAGTGCATTGGTCCTGCAGGTTAATCTGGGAAAGGCATGGAGCATTATCTGGGTTTGTCTTGGGTTTTTTCTTGAACAATATAACAACATGCTTTGCACCCTGTACATCAAGATCTTAAACTAAATGTGGTGGCAATGCTAAAACTGCTTCTTGAAGTGTTGTGAGGACAGAGAGCACCATTTGAGTTGCCCCCCAGAAGACCAGGTAGCCTAAGAGCCAGCTTTTCTGACCTTGCAGGCTGCATACCAAAGTCTCTAAGGTATGTGCTTTATGGCTCCATGCCCTTTAGAGACAAGCAGAAGGGGAGTGGCTCACAGGAGCGAAATGACTGTAACTTCATAAGGAGAATATTTTCTGTTGTGGGATGGGACTGGGCTAAGGTGGGTAGACAGCACAGACCCTCTACAGCCCTACACTAATGAGCCTCAGGAACCTTTGCATGCCTAAGGCTCTGTGTGGCTGTGCTGGCTGTGTAAGTGGCCCTAGCGAGTAGGACGTGTTTGAACTGCTCAAACCATGAGAACTGAATAGAATGCTGAGATTTTCCTCCTCTTCCTCCTCAAGAGCAAATTAAATATTTCATTCCCATAAGAACAAACTCCAGAGCTCTGTATGTTCTTCCATTGTAACCAAAGGGAAGTCAACTTTTTTATTTTCAGATGTGCAAAGACATGAAATTACTAGATCTATGAGCTCTATGTAATGATTGCTGTAGAGTAGGGCTGGAAGGATTTCCATTGCTGATATTAGCAGCACCAAACCCAATTCTTTTTATGAAATCTCATCCCAAGTAGCAGAAGTTGTCTCCACCTAAAAATACAAGAGATTTGTAGACTGAAGCCAAATGAAAATGCTGTCCCCGCCTACAAAAACATTGTTTCTGGGGTTTGACACTCCTTTTGAGGCTTGGGGAAGCAAATAATTTAATCCAAAATTTACAAGAGAAACTAGTCAGAATCTAAACCAGAACACAAGTTACTATAGCAGAAAAAAGAAGTCTGGACCTGCTAGCCAACTTCACTGCCATAAGTTATTGTGTAAAGTTACTCTGCTAGTTATTCACTATTGCCAAGTGAAATGTGTAAAATCAAGTCAGACTTTTACCAAGTACTGAACTAACATGTGCAATTTGGATTGCAAGTTGGATACAGGGAGAATACCGTAAAAAATAAATATTGGAATGAGAAGTAAAAGGAGAGGCTGAGAAGAAAATTTTATTATCTTATGAGTAAAATATAAAATATATTAGAGCAAGGAACACTTAACCTACTAGAAATAAAATGTTATTCTTTGGAACATTTTAATTTCTATCCTTGGACTCCATGCCATGTATCCCTTTTTGTTAAAACCTCTGTGGAGACAGGCCCTTCAAATGTTGAATCTACTTCTGGAAGAAATTCAAGTGTGCTTTTTTTTACATGTGGGTGACACTTGCAGAGCTTGTTTTGCCAATAAAAGTATCTTTGAATTGATTGTGTTGGGATGCGGTGTGAGTTCTGATGTAACACGAGGCTCTTTGCAAGTGCACATTTTGATGAGAGCTCGTCTCTAAAATCTCTAGTAATTTTGTTTTCTTGTTGCTATTGTGAATTGGCTCCTTTCTTTCTGTGGTTCGTTGTTGTATGGATGATGTTTGGAAATGAAATGTCTTCCATCTGGTTAAGAAATTTGATTTATCCTTGGAGGCCTGAACTGCTGTCTTTGCTAGCAGGAAATAAACAATGTTCCAACTGTCCCCAATTATCACCCACTTGCCTTTCTGCAGATCCATGTCTTTTGCAAGGATACTAGAAGAGATGACTTACGGATCATGAATTGCATTGTGCCAGTCCTCTGTTCCTTCATATCAATTTAGTCCTCTCCTCCTGTTTAAACTTCGTAAATTAAACACACTGCGTGAAACGATTTAACAGTGGGCTGGACTGTGGAGGTCTGGTTTTCCTGGGGTACAACTGGTGACTTGTTTCAGGTGACTCTAGGAATACAACTCCAACAGCATGTTACTGATTCAGAGTAGGGTTTAGTATAATCTCGCTTGATGGGAAATATTTTCACCAAAATTCAGTTTTAGGGTAGTATAAAGCCCATGTTTTGGAATAGCAGAATTGGAAGAATTTTTGCTCCTGCTGCCTTTTCTTTTAGTAAACTTGATATCTCTCAGAGAGAATTTTTTTTAGTGAGGATGCTAGAATGTTGTCATTGCTGAGAATTGTTCTTCTTCGCCTGCAGTGTATGTGGCTTGGCCTCCAGCTGCCGGGCTTCCTTGGCCCAGGGGTGTGGTTTCTTGTTGTGCCTGGTCTGGTGTAGCTGTGGGTTGCCCCAGAGAGCAGTCTCACTCCCTTGTCCCTTTGATAGGTCTGTGTAGATGTCTGCTGCATGAGTCAGTCCAGCTTGTTGGTCTGCCACAGAACTGGCCTGCAGAATGGTGAAACCACAGACTGTGTGGTATTGGCAAGCTGAAGTGAATTGCTCTTCATTGAGCTCATCAGTAAAGACGTGATGGGTGGACAGAGGGAGGCAAGACCAACCATTTTTTTGGCACTGACTTGCTGCTTCTTCAATTTGCCTTAATAGTAGTTTGGAAAGGCTTTCCCTAGAAACAATGGAAGGTGAGAATTCGAGCCCAAGATTTAATTTCTGTGGCTTACGTAAGCATAGGCCTCTTTATTGTATTGTTACTTGTATGAAAGTCTTAGTGCTGTATTAGCATCCAAGTGTGATGAAAGATCAACCCATAGATGTTGCAACTGGTGCAGTACATTAATTGGAGATGCCCTTTGTGGTGGAAACTTCCAACCCTATTCATTAGGGTTGGAAGCAAAGACCTACTATCTTATTTTAGTTGGGCTACCACAGACTAGTGTTGTGAGTTGTTGCCGGAGAAATGGTCAATCTGCATATGAAAAGCTTTATCCCCTTGCTACTGCCTTGATTCTTCTTCCTTAATATTGCCTTTTAAATGACTGATGTCTAGCAGAGAGTTGGTTTTTGACCCTTATTCGCAGATTCTGGGTCAGAATTTTGCTTGCTCTCCCCACTACTCTTCACTGGTGTAGTATGATGTTGTGGTTTGACAAGCCCAGCCTGGGCATGCAAACAAAAGAAGGCACAATCCACTCTTCTCCCAAGCTGATGCAGATATGGCAGTGCTGATGCAAAGTGTCTGGTTAGTCACAGGGAGACAGAGCTAGCTGTGGGAAAACATAAGCTGTCTAAATGGCCATTCCTGTTCTCCCTGAATGAATATGTGGCAGGCTGAAGGGGAAGATGTACGTAGGATGAATCTTACACATGAATTGTCAATTGGATCATGTAAAGATTCACTCTAATGGAAATCAGAGCTTCACAGTGTTATGTGCAGCATGTGCATACAATAAGGGCAATTCCTACTCTGAAGAATTAGTAATTTCTACACGTGGTAAATTGACAGATGTATGAAATAATGAGAAAAAACCCCTCAATGAAATACTGATTAATGTAGTAAATAGAGGCTCCACTTAAGCTTTGCCTTTTAGTCTATATATCGTGATGATTCTTGTCCTGTCTTCTCCATCCTGTCTCTCTGTTGAAACTGCCTTTCTCTAATTGTTCTTTTTCCCCCTCTGATACGCTGCATGCAGGATTAACACAATTAGACACAATTTTAGACAATTAGACATGAGGTCTGATGCTGGGAGAGTGAAAATTCTTCTCAGATGTAATTTCACTTAAAGAGGATTTAGTTGCTCTTTTTGCTCTGGATAGTGTGTGTTCCTGTTACCTGTGAGCATATTCAATAAACAGTTTGCACGAGTCTAATGAGGAGCATATCTAAACCCAGCTGCAGAGATCTGTTCTGTGTCTGCGCCTCTTCTACCCTTTCCCCTGTCCTGACTGTAGCATCTCTTAGGATGGATCACAAAATGATATTTAACCATGTAATCACAAAGGTCAAGAAATATGAGACCAGAAACTTAACTTGGACTTGGTTAAAAATCCAAGTTTTAAAAATCTAGTTTTAACCCTAGATTCCTGACTTGGGATAGTTTAGCTGTGGCCAACTTTACCTAATAATTATTAAATGTTTCTTTTAGCTGCTTTGTAGCAGCAGGCTAGATTGCTGGGTAAAATTCTGTAAATACCTAATTGGCTCCAATGGCTGTATTTACCCGATAGCTTAAGTGTTTTTCCCTGCACCCCGTGGAGATCAGCTGTACAGAACTTGGGTTGAGAGTGCTGTCTCTGCAAGCTGTAACATAAAGATTCCCTATGGTTGTTGGGCCAGGTGTGATAATAGCTAGGTCTTGGATTTTTTGCTTTTCTCTAAGGATAGTTCACAACTTTATTTTGGAGTCTACAGACTTTTTTCTTTTGAGGGTAAAGAAGTTAACCATGGTGACTGGTTGCTTAATAGCTGGGGTTTTTTCTGCACACTGAAGTCAGTGGCTTTTTCCCAGATTAGAATGTTACATTTTTAGACATTTAGGATACTTAAGTTTAGAATGATCTAATTCACTGCGTTTATTCCTTTTCATAAGAATTTTCAGCACAGTAGCGTGCCTATCCTACTTCCAAATGTACAAACACTGGGTAAGCAGACTGTAAGAAAATAACTTGTGAGCCACTGTAGTAAATACATCTGTAAAGCCTTGACCAGGAAATGACCCCAGCTACTTCTGTCAGTTTTCCTCTGAGGCCATGCTTCTGCAAGCAGTGAAGCAAAAGAAGAAATCAAACTGGACTGGGTGAGGAGGAATTGGAAGATCCTTCAAGTTTGCATCTTTTTGAGGCTCGTTGCCTGCTGCACCACTTTTGCTCGTCTGTTTTTTTATCAGGCCGCACACAGCTATGCCAGTTTATGGGGGTTTTAGGACTGGGAGTAAGAGAAGGAAGGCTAAGAGCTCTTTAGGGTAGCACAGCTGATGAATATAAAATCACCATCCCGAAGCTTCTTTCCGATTGTGTTTCTGGAGAACCTAAGAGTTCTGTTATCACTTAAATATAGTTAAATCAAGACTGCTTTCTGTCTTTTGCTTATTGTGCACAGAAGGTGGTTTGTTTCAGAGGGATACGTGAAAGAAGTCAAGAAATTACAGCATGAAGGGCAGAAGATTTTATCTTCCCCATGGAAAACATATTCCCCTAAGGTCTTGATACCTAAATCATCTATGTATTCAGTTTTCCAAGTGTTTATGCAGTTTTAAGGAGGGATTTGGGAATGATTTCCAGAATGCTGTTGCTATTTGTAAGTCCACATTGTTGGGTAACGTACAGTAAAAAATGAAGGGAGAGTAGTGAAACTCTGAGCATGCTTTTCAGAATCTGGACTTAGTGGACCACATTCAGCCTCAGAATAAAGGACCAGGAAATGGGGAAGGTAACTGAGCTGAGCTGCTGAAGCTGAGATGGATGCTGTCATGACTGTAATGATGTGTAGCTTAGTTGGGTACTGTGACTTAAGCTGATCTGATCTTGACTGATCAAGGCTTGTTGACTGAAGGTCCAAATATACCAGCTGTTCCTACTTAGAGAATGATCCATAGGAATAAATGTTATGTTCTTACAGTGTCTGGGAATGGTAGCATAAGGTACCAGAAAAATTCAGCAAGTTTAGTCAAGATACAAAGTACGCACTAGGGCCTTTTTTCCTCCCTCAGAAATACTTACTTTTTTCTTTTTTGTCTGACTGGAAAAAAGTAATTTTACTGCACAGCTATTGCAAAGAATTAGTTTATAACTTCTCTGCTTAGGAGTGGAAAGAGAGGAAAAAAAAGTCTATTCAACTGAAAAACCTCCCAGTAACTTCTCAAGGTAGACTGTAATTACTGGAGATAAAATTCTGCTACAAGCAGACAAGTAGCCCTGTGTTCTGTCGCTTCTCTACTGTTATCCAGTCATTTTAGGTAGCATTTATAGCACTGATGGGCTTGGGTTGCTCTTTGATCAGAGGAAGTCCTCTATATTTGGCTGAATAATATGTCTTGCGATGCCCACAAATTGACTCAAAAGCTTGATTCAACTTGATTTGTCTGTTGTACCCTACTCCCCAAAGTACGGTGGAATAACAGAAGGAAAATTGCTCTTGAGTCATTGTGGTAAATGCATCTGTAAGACAGGAGACATCACACTGTCTATTCATGGGTTTTGGCCCTGAGATCATGGTTCTAGCAAAAGGAAGTATACTTGCATGGAGGACACAGAAGAGTTTAAAAGCTTTTCAAGTATGAAAAATTCTTCTTCCAGGGCTGAATGATGTGTCTGCTTAAATGGTTTCTGAGTTTTATGAGGAGTCTTTTATTTAGATACACACTTCAAATCCTGGAACTTTGTCCAGGAAGTAGTATCAGAAGCAGTTCTTAATAATATTGTGAATACAGACTCTTCTCACGAGAAAAATCCGCAGGCATCTTTAGCCTGCTTTTGTATGGAAGCAATGGTTATTTCAATATGTGTGCATATCTTCTCACCAAAAAAACTGGTCCCAGAGAATAGAAGTTTCATGAAAACGGGCAGCACAATAAAGGGAAGGGACCACAGAAGCAACTTGGCTGTGGGTGAGGATTCCTCATGAGTTTGCATTTTGTTAGACATGAAAGAATTCTCTCCCTCCACTTGGCAGCAGATGCATCAAAATTGACTGTTAGAGATGAATCCATCTGAAACTGGCTTTGTTAATCTCATTTCTCATGTAGCTATTGAGATTATTCAGGTGTGCAAATTGGAGTCTTACTGGACATAAGCCTATTTCCAGGTCTCCAAGCAGTGGCAATGGTCTGAGTGGTTAGTTCATCAAGCCCAGGAGATGTTTAGTCCTGTCTCATTAGGAGGCGGAGGTCTTTAATGGGCTTTAATTGGGTTGCACTTTAGGACTGCTCGAAAGCTTTGTTTGGTTAAGGATGTGGCTGCTTGTTTAGAGTGATATTTCTGGAAAGAAGAATGTTAAATCTGTGTTTTGAACTAACTGGTTGCTGGCTATTTCCCAAATAGGAATGAGGTTTGGGGTGGGGTTTTTTTTGGTTTTTTTAATGTTTAAACTCATGACATTTTTGGACTGGATTTTATCTGTTAAGGTTCTGATATTGTGCTCATCCCCATCTTAAGGATCAGTGGAGGCTATGCTCTCTTGTATACCAAGAAATTTTAAAGAGAATATCTGAAGTAATTACTACTCCCAGTGATCCACCCTGTGCCTCTGAGTGGCTGAATATGAGGTAAAATATTGGTGAATGTCACAGTTTACAGCCTGGCAACTTCCATTTATTGTAGTGTGCTGGGTTATAAACTGGTGCTTTAGGAACTGTGCGCAAGTGTCCTGAGGTAATGCATTGCCAGATAAGATCCTCTGGATTGCTGGGTCTAGTCTGATTGAACTGGAAGGAAGCTGCGGGCGTGAGTCTCTTTTCCCTCTGGAGACATGCCTCTTGCTCTTCAGGCCGTGTTACAAGGCCTGTGTGCCTCAGTCTGGCCAGGGCAGAAGATAGCTGAAGGCTTTGGCTGAGGGCAGGGAAAGGAAGGAAAGGTGTCCTGTTTACTTCTAAACATCCTCAGCGTCTTGAAACACAAGAGAGCTATTATAATGCAAGTTGAACCGGTTCTGATGGTTTTTCCCGACTAGTTACATCAGAAAGGCCAAGGATCATTACTTTTGCTGATTTTTTTTTTTTTCTTTTTTTCTTCCAGCCTTCCTCCCCCTCTACCTTTTGTCTTGCCTTCAGTTCACCCATCTGCATCTGGTCTTGCCCAGGCAGCTGCTACTCTATTTGTATGTTCCCTGGGGGAGCTCTAGTGCTCCTTTAAGATGTCCTGTTGCTTTGGGAATTCACCTTTTAGACATGGTGCTTCATTAGCCTCTCTCATTTATTTGATTATATTGATATTAATATCATTATTGTACTGTGAGAAAAGATTTCCCCTCCCAAAAAGCAGAAGAACGAGTTTCCAGCAGCATGTGCTTGAGAGAAGAGTGTCTCTATGTAAATAGAACAGGTTTAAAAGCTATTGGCAAGGGAGCAGCTGGAGAGGTTTTGAAGCAATATTGTTTGGCCGAGTTGGCACTGCGAGGCCCTTTGGAGGCTAAGGCTGAAGAAATCCCTTCTGCTCTTTCTCCCTGGGGAAGGTTTGTCCACTGATGAGTGACCGTGTTGCCCCTGTACACTGTTTCCTCTTGTCCCCTGCCTCGGTCTCAGCACGGTTGCTCCTTTTTGTTGCAGCTCGTTAGAGGAAAAATAGCCATTTGGGATTTTTTCAACCATTGGGTTCTGCATTTCCTCATTTGCCGCCCCTCTCCCCTGCCGGGCGTTGTGGGAGAGTCGTCCCCTCTGCAGGCGATGGTGGGAACGACTCCGGCCTCACTTATCATCAGTGACAAATCAATGGCAGCCTTCAGAAAGCTGGCCCCCAGGATCCCTGCTCGGCCCAGCTCTGGAGCAGTGGGAGGCTTCCCTGGTGGATAAAGGACTCCTTGCAGCCCTGACTTGTTGCCTTAAATCTAACTGAGGAAACCTTTTCAGTCTCTTCATCAGTGGCCCCCTCCCCTCTCGATTTGTCTTGGGGAAGGTGGCGGCTGGTGGAAGGGGGGCACATGGGGAGGTGGGGGGAGACGAGAGTGGGAGAGCATTGGGGTTTGTAACACTTTTTTCTGTTTCCCTTTCACAATAGCCTGGCTAGTGCATGCAGAGCTGGGCTCACAAAGCATCCCTGAAGCGCTTGGAGTCCCGCAGGGCTCCTCACAGTGAAAGTTTGCTGTGTGTATTCCTACCAACAATACAGCTGGGCCCAGCAACAGGCTCCAGATTTGGGCAAATATTTCTACAGCTTTTCCTTAATCGCTTTTGAGGGGAGGAGGGTGAGATGGGTTTGAGAGGTAGGAGGGCAAAAGAAATTTTGTATATGCAAAGGAGACAAAAATAGATATGGGTGGGTAGATTTATCTCTGGCTTCTCTGGTCCAGGCTTCTAAAAGGAACCTTTGTCAGCATCCATGCTAAAGCTGGAGACAGTTTGGGGAATGTCAGTGTTGGATCTGAAGGAGAAGGGAGATTAAGGCAGACAACGCATAGTGGTTGCAGCTCAGCCAGTCTTACTTTTTTTTGTTTTTCTTTAAGTCAGAAGCATAGCTGACAAGCCCCTTCTGTGTAGTTTAATTCAAAGTGTTGGTGTAGACTGAAAGTGTGGCCTTTTTATGTGCTAAGTATGTCTAGCTTATTTCTGCTTAGCTGTTCTGTAGGGCTTATGCTTGATTTCATGTTCTCTCTATTACCTGTGAATTATCTCTCAATTTCTAGTTTATTTTATCTGTGTCACAGCTCCAGACTGGAAGAAATCGGAAGTGACTTCCCTTTAAAGCAAACTATTTCACCTTCACTGTCTGATAGGTTTTGGACTTCGATGTTGCTTGAGTCCGCTGCTATAGCCCTGGGATAGACAGGTAGGCTCATATCTATGTGCTGGTGTTGTCCTCTGTTTCTAAAGCTGCAGTGGAGATATCTAAACAGCATGAAACTGCTTGATTGGGTCAAGAAGAGACCATGTAAGCCCCCTTCTCTGTAGCATGATGAGGAAAAATTAGCCAGACCACCTCCTTTAAACATTCCTTTCCACCTTTGCAGGGCTGGCAGCAAGCTTGACATTCCCACAGTTTGGAGTTAAATTCTTACGTTGTTTAAGCTTTGTTGCATGTGTATTAAGGTTCAAATGTCATCTTAGATTCGATGTTTGTGTTACAGTAGGAATGATACCAAAAGCATAATCCTTGTTCCAGGTGTGTTATGTCAGAAATTAAAGTTGGGCAGGAGATGCTTACCTGTGTCAGTGTTCTCCCAGAACAGGGAGTACTTTTGCTCTGTGGTCATAGTTGCGCAGATGCTTCACACTGAACATAACTAGGGGCTGCACATATGGAGACTGAGCTTCCTGGACTCTCTATCCAAGAACAGATGGAGGATGAGCGAGACTACTGTGCAGTGGTAAAGCGGAGAGTAATGTTCTTAGCATGGATATAACCCGTGCTTTTAAATAAGGGGTATCCTTATCTTTCATTTGGAGGTGAGCACAGAATATGAATCCTTATTTGTAGGAGAAAATTACTGATAGGCCAAATACAGGTCTGAGTAAAAAGAACATAGAATAACATCTGTCCTTTTGAAAGTGTTTCAGCACCTTTGCCCTTGCTAGCGTCTGGTGACTGCCCCTTTGTTTTCTATTACTGATGATACAGTATTTGTAGCAGCATTCTGTACTTAGAGCATCACAACTACTGGTCAGGCAAGGTTTGTAGGAAAAGAGAACAACCTTAGTTAGACCAAACTAATGTGACTGGAAAAACAAAGAAGATTTTGGGAGCAATTTGCCCTGAGAACTAAAATAGAAGCCTAAGTCTTTAAATTAAGCACAAGTTGAGAACAGTTGCTTTGAGTTTAGCTTGACTGTGTTAGTGAATTAGATGTTACAAAGAAGTTCCTGATACTGCTAGAGTAGAAGGGAGATGATATGTAGGAAAGGAGTTGGTGCATTAGGGGCCAAGCCTACTTCAATCCTTGCCTGATTTTCTCTTTCAGTTGATTAAAGTGTCACCAATTTCTAACTTTCCAGGCTGAAACTTGAGGGAGAGAGAGAAGAGTTTCTGCTTAAAACTGTCTGTGAAACTCAAGTTAGAAATGATTCAGTGAGTTTGGAGAATATGGATGGAGAGAGAGTGCTTCCTCCCTTCATGTTTAAAATCTTGCCATAGTACAGAAGAATTTGAGAATGTTAAAGAGGCTCTCATGCTCCAGAAATACAAAAAAAAAAGAATAAAAAACCCACCCAAACCACATTCCAAAACCAGAAGAAGCTTAAGGATTCTTTGGTTTCTGAAATTCGCCCATGAATAGTGGAGTTGCAAATACTTTGCAAATATTCAAACATTTCTAATATTTTTAAAAATTTCAATCAATACTTATATGTGCTGAGTAGGAGTTTAAAAACCTGCCAGCAAAAGCCTCTTTGACACTCTCTGTGGTGGACATTGATTATCCAGTGACAGGCTTGAGTTACTCAGGAGCTCTGCTCCGATTATTGCCCCAAGCAAAGGGCTCCAGAGGAGCTGTGGTCTAGAGAATGCCTTCTGAGAGGCTGCCTTCTGGGCTGAGCGCTTCTTTACTGGCCTACAGGCCATGAGGAGGAGGAGGAGGCAGCTGCAGGAGGCTATTTCTGTGTGCCACAAAGCACCGTTGAAGATTGTGTTGCAATGCAAGAAATAGCATAGAGAGCTGAGTCTGTCATCCCGCAAGGGATGCACACACGAACAGAGCAGCTGCATGATGTGAAATACCAACTAATACAACTTGTCTGCCTGGTCAGATTATTCCAGGTAATTTTAAAGGGTTAACGTTTTGGTAGCTAAGTGATCCAGATGGAAAAGAGCTATTCTTTTGCCATCAGCTTGCACCCAGCTTAAACTTGTATATTTGTACTCAGTGGGAACAGAAAAAAGTGACTGTGCTGGCGCCTGATTTGGACCAAGTTTGAATTTATGGGCATTTTTCAGGGAAGAAAAAAAGAGAGTAAAGTTTAGGAGGAACGAGTAGCAGAAGAGAATTGAAGATTATAGAAGTAGGGAAGCTTGTTAAGAGACAGAAAGAAATGAGGGAATGTGGGCAGGTAGAAGGAGGGTTCTGGGTAGTGGATATGAGATGGGATGCTGGCTTGTGCCCTCTTTTCCTCCATCTAGCTCATACATCTAGCCTACACCTTTTACTCACAAGTCCTACTTTCCTATAGTGGTTCACCCACAAAACAGCTTATGTCTTTCATACTATTTTCTGTAGCCCATCCTTTTTCTTAGAAAAAGGGGACTAGCTAATTTGAGAGGCCTGAGGCTGACCTATTTGGCACCGTGTTCTACCTCCATATCACCTGTGTCACTCCCCTTTCCTTCTGTAGTGTTTTACGAGCATCCAACCCTTGTGCAAACTGGTCTTTGGCTTTTCAAGCTGGATACTTGGAAATAAGTTGGATACTTGGGTTTCTGTTATGGGACTCTGTTTGTCAGAGATCTGGGAAACAGAGCTAATGATACCAGTTAAAGCAGTGAGATGTGAAGGCGAGTCTGTGTTTATGGACTGCTTGACTGTTCTGGTGATGAATACCATACAATAATTGTGCATTGAGTTCAGGAGTTTGTGTTGCAAATAATATGGAGATTGTGTGGTGCCATAAAAGTGCAGAAGCTGTGCAGGTGAGTTTAATTCTGGGATTTTGTTAAAACTTTTTCTTACTTATAATGGATTTTAAATGTCCTGTGTAATCAATAGCAGCTGGATTTTTCTTCTGAAGCGTGCTGCATAAGATACTGTCTTTGCCAGACTATTGCTCAGTTCTGCTTACCAGGAAGCAACCCTTTTAAATTCACACCTGTGAAACTAAATTTACTAAAATCTTCCAGGCCTTGGCCCCTCATTTCCTTTCTATGGAGGGAGAGCTGGTATTGGGGGTATCTCTCCTAGGATTGTGTTTACTGCTAAACACATGACGTCCTGTTCCTCATGGACCATTCGGTGCTGTCTAATTTTTTACACTACACATTTCCTCCTCTGTTGAGGAGTGTATGTATATTTTTTTATATATATATGTATATACATATATTTGCATATAATACAGTATTTTTACTTGGAGTCCTCCCGTAACAGTTCCTTTCTGCTCCTTCAGGAAGAGGAGGTCCAGGTCTCCCATAACACTGGGCTTGCAGCCTCGTTCAGCCTCTTTTGACCCATTCCCTGTTGAATGAGAAAGTTGAGTAAAGGCCACAGGTCTGCAGATGAAAAACACAGAGAACATGAGTTGAGATCCATGTTAATTTCCCTCCGGAAACTGCCGCTCTGTAATTACAGTTCCAACATCCTCTAGAAGAAAAGGACCCCGTCCCCCCTACAGCCCCCCTGGCAAATTTGATGTTCCTTGCAGCAGGGAAACCAGGCATGGAGTGGAGCAGGTCAGCTGGGGCTTGAGAACGCTCCCTTTTGGTGTCTTCGTTGCTGAAGGGGGGTGGGGGCTCTTGCTCTTCTCAACCCCCTTCTTGCCCCTTCCCTCAAATCTCCCAAGTAAATACAATTTTATTTTATTATATTGCTGCTGATCTACTGTTGTTTTTGATACAAAAAAGGTGGAAGGGGCAAGAAGGAACGAAAGAGTGTGGCGACAGGAAGAGATGAATTGCTGAAGAATGACACTGGCAGGGACTATTGTTCATTTTAACGCTGGAGCAGGAGCAGAGAGAAATGTTCACACGCCATTCTTGGGCATCCTGCTGGGCAGGCTAGGAAAGGGGCATTCCAGCTGGTCGTGAGATTTGGCTGGACAGATTGAATTGGGCTGAATAGAATGCTCGCCGTTTTTTATTATTATTATTTTTTTTTCTTATAAAGAAACCCACTGATTAATTGCAATGGAACCCGATTAAAGGGAGAGTCTGAAACCCACACAGACATTACAGACGTAAAGCTGTCAGCCTACCAGCATGTGATGACTGGGCCTTAACCCTTCACAAGGCTAATGGGGGAGGGGGATCCTCACCGGGGTCGACATTGCTCAGTCTGTGTATGTGTGTTTGTGTGAGAGAGGACTTCTGTCATTTGGGGAAGGAGTTGTGTGCGCAGCAGGAGATCTGTAAACAGACTATATCTCATGAAAGACAAGGGACTGAAGAATGAAAATAAACTTTAGAGTCATTTTGTTCGTGGAAAGGTTGTATGAGGATTTGCTCAAATGTTACTGGCTATATTTTAATAGTTTTGCAGAATTCGGTAGCCCTTGTCCACCCATATCTGTCTCTCCTTCTGTGCAATCCTGAATGTAGCAGTAGGAAAAATTCTGTGAAGAGACCTGTAAAGTTCCACAGGCTGGTTGGGGAATATTGCCAAAGAACTTGGTAGAAACATGAAGAACATAAAACTAGGTAAGTATATAAAGGAATGCTATAATTTGTGTGAGAACAAAGCTGTAGTTGAGCTCCGTTTGGGGACTGGCGTGGAAAGTGGATGGCAGCTTGGACATATGTTGTCTCAGCGGGGATGGGATAGAATTTCAAAATGCTTATAAACCCCTTTCTAGGACTAAAAACTCATTTTATTATATGTTGATTTAATTTTACATGTTTTGAAAAAATTCCATGTTGTCACACTTGTGGTTTTCTTTAACCTATTTTTTTGCTCATCTGATTTAGTGTCTGGACATGGTTGAATGCTCTCTGCTCATTCTCTTCTTCTTTAATACCCTGTTTGTAGCTTGCTTCTGTTGAGAAGCACAGATGATTTATTCAAATAGACTCTTCAAGCTTTGAAAGGGGTCTCTGTGTTGCAGTGTGAGGAGATTGGGGGGGAGATGCTATTGCCCCCCAGCAATGCTCAGCTTCAAGTGTGGCACAGTAAAGGATGGCAGATAAGGCCTTTAATGAGTGTGCTCTCCAGTCGTTTTATCTTTTTCTACAGCACCCTGTGCACATGTGTGCCCACTGGCTTGGAAATGTTTCTGTAGAGAAGTGGAAAGAGTGGAGATACGGTTGGAGCAAACAAAGGTCCTTTGTGGGCTCTGGGAAAATGACAGAGGGATTGCTTTTTACTCTCTAAAGCTCCTCATTCCTTCCAATTCATAGAATAGTTAAGGTTGGAAAAGGCGTTTAAGATCAATGAGTCCAACTGTTAACCAAGTACTGCCAAGTCCACTCCTAAACTATGTCATTAAGTGCCATGTCTACGTGTCTTTTGAATACCTCCAGAAGTGGTGACTCTACGACTTCCCTGGGCAGCCTGTTCCAATGCTTCATAAACCCTTTTGGTGAAAAAATTTTTCCTAATAAATCTAAACTAAACCTTCACATGCGTTAACTTGAGACCACTTCCTCTTGTCCTGTTGCTTGTTACTTGGGAGAAGAGACTGACCTCCATTTCACTCCGGCATCCTTTCAGGGAGTAGTAGTGGTCTCCCCTAAGCCTCCTTTTCTCCAGGCTGAACACCCTCAGCTCCCTCAGCTGCTCATCACAGGATGTGCTCCAGACCCTTTCCCAGCATCACTGCACTTCTCTGGATGTGCTCCAGCACCTCAGTGTCCTTCTTGTAGTGAGGGGCCCAAAACTGGGCACAGGGTTTGAGGTGTGGCCTCACCAGTGCTGAGTACAGGGGGACAATCACTCAGGGGTGGCCACACTATTGCTGGCACGGGCCAGAATGCCATTGGCCTTCTTGGCCACCTGGACACACACACACTGGATCATGTTCAGCTGCTGTTGACCAGCACCCCCAGGTCCTTTTCTGCTGAGCAGCTTTCCAGCCCCACTTCCCCCAGCCTGTAGTGCTGCGTGGGGTTGTTGTGACTCAAGGGCAGGACCTGACACTTCACCTTGGTGAACCTCGTGTGACTGGCCTTGGCCTATGATCCAGCCTGTCCAGATCCCTCTGCAAAGCCTTCCTGCCTTCCAGCAGATCAACACTCCTGCCCAAGTTGTCTGCAAGTGACTGAGGGTGTGCTTGATCTCCTCGCCAGATTAGTAAAGATAATAAACAGGACCAGGCCCGATACTGAGCCCTGGGGATCACCACTGGAGCTGGTCACCAGCTGGATGCAACTCCAGTCACCACCACTCTCTGGGCCAGGCCATCCTGCTGGTTTTCTACCCAGCGAAAAGTGCACTCATCTGAGCCACGAGCAGCCAGTTTCCTCAGGAGAATGCCATGTCAAACACTCTACTGAAGTTTATGTAGATAACATCTACAGCCTTTCACTCACCCACTAAGCAGGTCACATTGTGATAGAAGCTTTCTGAGGTGGAAGTTGCTTATCTTCCTTTTGTTGTCCTGCATCTCTGGTCACTTCAGTCAGAATGCAGGTTGTGCCTTCACTGGCTTGGCTTCACAGGAAGCACCTGTCAATTGGGGAACTCTTCAGGCTCAGTTCCTGTTGGGAAAAGGAAAAAAAAAAAGTCAAAACATAATCTTTAAACTGACTCTATGTAGACATTTGTATTAGATCAAGGGTTTGAGTATTCAAGGAAGAAGAGCATTATGCTAAGTCCTACGATTCATCGATGTGGGGAAATATAATTACAGAAAACTCTCAGACTCTGTGACAAACAGCATTGTATTTGAAGAGATAGAAATGGATACTCTTTCAATTGGAGATCTTAGCGAAGGCTTCCAGAATTAGAACAGTGAACTTTTGCATTTTGAAGCAAAAATGTAGTCTTGTATTTTTAGAGAAATATGCTTTATAAAGGCAGAAATATATTTTTAGTAAGTAGAAGCATATTTCGTGCAAGTAAAAAATGATGATAAGAAAGTGAAGAATTTTTAAGTTTAGCAATAGACCTTATAATAGAGCTTGTTAGAAACTTAAAATGTAGCAATATAGGCCTGTGCAGCAGGTCTAGGTAGCAGTAAGATGATTGGTTAAGAAGATACACATTACAGTAGAACCATGTAAAACATATTAACTTATGATTGGTACAAGTGTGCTGGTGAGCTTTGTGGCATTTGCTCATTGGTTTAGAAAAGGATATAAGGCCTTGTAACTAGACCTAGCATGGCTTCTGATGATAATGGCATTACTTGTAACATCTCTCCTGTCTCACCCTTCGCTGAGACTGATCCTGCAGTAAACCATCTTTATAAAGTCTCTCAGTCGTCCCTGTCTCTGAAAATCCCAACAATCAGTAAAACGAAGAACAACATGAACAGACAGGATCTTGCATTATTTTCGTGGAAAAGAGCCTGCTGCAAAAGTTGTTCCTGCAGACAGAGAACTGTGTACCACTCCCTTTGAGAACATGGGATTTCTTGAGATTCTGTCAAGGGATACTGGAAATATTCATTTACACTCAACTGACCACAGATGAGAGTCAAATTTCCTGGTAACTCAGCATCAGTGTAGCACAAGGAATCAGGAATTCCAGAGTTTCCTGAGGTTCTTATTCTGTATTTTGGACATGGAGAGGAAGGTAGATATTAGCCACTGTGGTGCAAAAAGCCTATGAGCAAGTGGGGCTTAAAAAGTCTGCTCTTAGTGCAGCTAAGTGTGCAGTTGGACAGGGGAGTCACTTCTGTATAAAAATCTCCTTTACTCTTTGGTAACTTCCCATGTCTTCTTGTTTCTGCTGTTCATTTGTGGCTTCCCTTCCTTCTTCCCCGCCACCTACTAGCCCTGCTGTAGTCCTTTCCTGCAGCTCTGTTAACGTTTAACAAATTTCCCTCCAGTTCCTATGTTTCTTTTGGCTGTAGCTCAAGGCAAACTCCCCAGATCCAAAACTAATTTGGGGCTCTGAGCAACAGTAGCATTTAAATGTTGGCTTTGTGCCATCAGGCGGACAGCCTCTTCACTGAGAAGAAATCTAATTCCAGTGTTTATTAGATTAACAGTGGCCTCAGCACTGGACTTCCTTTTAATGTTGTCCTTTTAAGAATTGTAAGGCTAATACAGGAACTTGGGAACCCCAAGGAGGGTCTCAGGAGCCAGGCTCTGACCTTTTTTTTTAGAGCAGGACTTGGATCTGACTTAATTTGGGTCAGGGAGCATAGAGGGGCAGACTGGTGAGGTGGAGCAGGAGGTGTAATTTTGACTTCCCAAGAAGTATGTGTAAATCCTTCCATGTTTGTGCAATAATGGCTTTGATTTCCTGCAAGTTTGTTTCAATAAGCTCTCTGGGGTAAGAACCTAGGTATGGAAGGGCAAATTGTGCCCTGGTTAAGAAGTGGACTGGGACTGGGTAGGATCTGCTTTAATTTCTCAGTTTGGCCATAATCTCTTTGGGAAGTCACTTAAGGCTCAAGTTTCCAAGCATGAAGACTGCCTGTGGTGGGAGGTATGAATATTTTGTAATATTCAAAGTCAGGTCTAAATCTCTTATGCCAGCTGAGTAATGATAGTTAAATGTCTAATTTTCTGCTGATTTTAATTGACTTAGGCACCCAGATACTCACAGTTCTGTGCTGTTTGGCTTCTATTTTTTGCTCCTGTGTTGAAGATAATACTTCCCAGCTTTTTAAGAGGTGTTGAAATTGTTCATTAGTAGAAAAAGGCAACTTGACACGGTAATAGTAGAGACCACACACATCCCTAGAAAGATGTGGTACCATGACTGGGCCATTTTGCTTTTTGTGTGTCTTCCTCTGCCTGCCTCGGTGCTGTTGCTATTATTTAATTGAAAGTGAAGCCCTGTGTGAACAGTATGAAACTGGCTGTAAGGGATCCTCTGGTGCTTTTTGCTATTGTGGTTAGTTTTCCTGGAGTGTGAGTATAAATGAACTGTGGAACTTGCAGGATTGTACAGGCAGCATGTGAGACTTCCAGTTTAAGCAGAGGAAGACTTTTATGACCACTTTCTAAGTGTGTTGCAAAGGAGTCTGAATTCCAGGTGCTGTGGGAGATGTAGCTTGGTGCTTCATGGGCTGCCCTGAAAGCAAACAAATGTGGGTGGGCTAAATAGGGGCTGACGTACAGTGTAGGTGCCCTGCAGTAACCTCAACACTGATATTCTTGTTCTTCCTGTTGGCAGTTCTGTTAGAAAGAATTTATCCCACCTGAGCCCATAAAACATATTTGCATTAAACTTGTGTTTTTGAGTGCACGTGTATGTGTGCATATACATATTTAAAAAGACATTGCTGGTAAAGGTTTCTTTTTTACTTTTAAGTTAATCCAGTTCTCTGGTAGGCAGCACAGTTGCTGTGATGTTTCTGTGGTTGTGTGGTACCTTTCTCTTTGCCAGACCCAGCTCTGTTCTTCCAGCTGAATCTGGCCAGTTAATAATTGCACCTTTGCCCCTCATGCTCTGAGGGCAACATAATACTGTGTGTGGAGTTATTTTTTAGAAAACAACACACAGAACAACTCTTTGTCCCAGGATAGCTCCATTTATCTTGTGGTTTGTGCTTTTGAAGTCCTCCTGCCCGTGGGATTGCAAAAATGAGCTCCCGCCCCCTTATTGCCACGAAACCACACTGTGTATCCTATCCCTTCCCTGGAGGACTCCTCTGCTAAGCTGAGCTGTTGTGGTTGGCTTCCCAGTCTCTCGTGTGGCAGATCTGGAAAGCTATAAAGCTCAGATGCTCCACTGCTAACATGAGGACCTCTTTTTAGAGGACCAAAATAAGCTCTTTAAAATGATCTCTCTGTAAGACAACAGTCTCTGTCTTGTCCTGGAACCTGGTCTTTTTTGCATCATGCCATAATGATGGGAAGAATCTGACTGCAGCCCGCAAAAGCCAAAATGGGCTTTTTTGGAGTCAGAGTTGATCTATTTGCACTATGTGCCTCTACAAATGCAGTCCAGCTAGAATCTGAAGTTCCTTGAAAAAGAAGACTTTTCAATGCTACACTTTCACCTTCTGAAAAGAAGTGTATGCCTATTGGTATTGTGTTCTGGGACTGATCAAGACAGAAGTCTTGAAGAGGTTAAACAAATAAAAGAGTTTTCTGGGTTTCGGAGAGTAGATCTGGAGGGTAGAATGTCCTTACAGCTTGTCTAGTGCCTGGAGCATCTGAAAGATGAAAGAAGCTAGCTGATAATTTCCTGTGGGACAAACGTACTTAGAGTAGTTCAGAGAGCCAATGCAGGGTGAAACCTTGAAGAAAGATGAAAAATGGCTTCCCAATTTTATTGAGCAAGGTTATGGATACTCGTAAATCCAGAGAGCACTGGACAAGCACTGATGCAGTAATTGACAAAGATCACGAGCGCTGTAGGAGAAGAAGCTAAAATCTCAAGGAGCTTCTGAATCAAAACGAAAAGTATTTTCTTGATGACTTTGTGGTAAGGAAGTGGCTGGATTCTGAATTTCCCAAAGTACATTTATCCTTGCAACCCAGATCAAAAAATGCCACTTTTAGTTTTTCTTGGATCCCCAAAGCCTCTGAGCACAACTTTTCAAGTAAAGATGGCAGTGGTGCTTCCTTCTCTTAGCTGCCATCTTTTGACCACTCCGTTTTCCTTTTGACCCACCTCGAGATGCCTTAGCTGCTCATGACACTGCAGGTAAATCAGTGCAGTTTGCAGCCAGTAGAGTAAAATAAACCGGCATGAATTTCAGTTTTTGTTAATGCTGTGACCTGTAACAGGTTCCTTAATAGCCTTTGTCAGGGCTGAAAGCCATTACTGTTCAAGACTATGTGCAGACATAATTGTTGGAAAAGTACTGATTGTTTGTTTACCTTAAAAGTTAATACTCGAGTTACTTAAAATAAGAGAAGTAGAAGAGGGAGGAATGCACGTATTCAAATTAAATCTTTATCTTGTAGTTATGAGTGATAGATGCTGAGCTGGTTTTCATTAGATCTTGTAGGCTGCTTGCATTCTTCTCCATTCAGTGAAGGGGAAAGTTTGCTAAGCCTCAGAATTTCTGCAGTAGGTCTGAGATTCTGATTCTTCCAGGTTGTTTCCCAGAAGTGACAGCATATCCTTACTATGACTGTAATAAACCTTTGGTGCTGCTGTAGCTGAGATAATATAAGGATCACTTTAGGATAATTACTTCAAGGATGAGAAAAATCTGTCTATGAAAAGACAGATTCTAATGGAAAAGTTAAAGGAAAGCTCACAGAACTTAAAATGCCAATGTTTCCTGTCCTGTAACTGGAAAACAAACGCCAGTGTTTCACCTCCATGAACTTTGATATAGGAGAAAGATTTGACTGTTCAATGACCTTCCTTCGTAAGTGCTGTCTTGCTAGTGAAACTCGTAGGTGACTGTAGTAGGCAAAATACAACAGAAGTACCTTTTTGCTTTATTATCTGCTTAAAGATAATAAAAAAGTGGATTATCTGCTTAAAACAGCAGGCTGCTTCTGTAGCTAGCACTTAGCAACTGTGAAGGTCACCTGATAACATTTCTGCTGTTGTGCTATTATTTCCTAAATTTTAGTGTACTGCATGATTCACAATAAATGAACAGTAAATTGTTTGCAACCTTTATGGAACACGAGAGGGTAGAGGTTGCTAGTGTGTGGGTTTTAAAAAAAACACCACAGTGAAAGAAATGGAAAGTTATGTGTCTCATGTTGTTGAAGTGACTAATTCTTGCAAAGCATGATGTAGGCTTAAGGTAATATTTTAAAGTGTTTGACTAGCATGTATGTATATTCTGAAAGCGTCTGAGTCATGTAGCTCTTCCTGTTAGGCCCCTGTGGTCCAGCTAAACATTCCCACACTGTTCTAAGTTGGATGATGATGTCCTTGAATGATGTTATGCAGTAACAACCTTTTATTATTCAGTCCATTTCTGAGTGGTATTTCATTTCTGTTTTAATGTGCTTGAGTGGAATGATCCTGCATGACAAGTAATTTAGTGCTGAGGTAAGTCCCTTGGATTCTTTGTTGTAGTTCTCTACTGACATGCAGTTGCAAAGGAGCTTACAGCTATGTAAGAAAATGCTACTTCGTATTAAAATCAGCAAAGCATGTTTCTTGATGGCATCCTTCAGGTATCACTCTGCACTTTATAGTATAAAATGGATGACATGCTCTCTGCCTAAGAGAGAAGATCTACAGGTAATGAAATGCCAAGACTGAAGGGATGCTTTTGACGGTAACATGAAAAAAAATTAACAAGGTGGGAAACATAATGTTCCTGCTCCTTGGAATCCATGTTTAGAGGTAGGAAAAATTATTTAGTCCACAGAGAAAATAAAAGTATGTGGTTTAAAGGTATATAGGAGGCTCAGTCTCTTCCAGTAAGGGCTTTGGAGGTAAGAAGCAGAATGTCAGAGGTAGCATACTGCAGCTCATGGCTTTCTGAGGTCTTTGCACCTTCATAACATGCTCACACTATCTAATGTTTTTGTATACACTTGTAGAGACAGTAGGAGAACTATCATATTGAATTCTGATCTTTTGAAAGGCTCAAAGCCATTTCTAAAAGGGCTGTTTCTGTTACCATTGGACATGATGTTTGAAGCAGGCTGATATGGTGCTTGGTTTCTTGGATGTCAGCAGTGATTGACAGGCATGTGGAGCTACAAAACCTGCATTTTCTACTCTTCTGCCAGTTCCAAATGTTTGAGGGAATCTTGTAGTTACTGAAAGAACATTCGCCATTTATTGGCTATTAAATATACAAAGTGTTTCACTGTATGGTCACATTTCAGCCAAAAGATCTGGAAGTTAGAGTTGAAGTGTTTTACCAGATTCTTACAAAGTAATTTTGCTGTTCCCAGGAAAGAGCTGCATAGGATTCTGAAGGGAAGGCTGGGGGAAAAAGTCACAGAATGGGTCAGGTTGGAAGGGCCCACAGTGGATATTCTGGTCCAACCTCTTGCTCAAGCAAGGTTATCCTAGAGCACATGGCACATTGAATCCAGATAGTTTTTTAGTAGCTCCAGTGAGGGAGACTCCACAACCTCTCTGGGCAACCTGTTCCAGTGCTTGGTCACCTGCATAGAAAAGAAGTTCTTATGCTTAAGTGGAACTTCCTGTGCATCAATTTCTGCCCATTGCCTCTTGTCCAATTGCTTGGCACCACCGAGCAGAGCCTGGCTCCATCCTCTGACACCCTCCCTTCGGATACTGATACACATTGATGAGGTCCCCTCTCAGTTGACTCTTCTCAAAGCTGAACAGGCCCAGCTCCCTCAGCCTTTGCTCATAAGGAGAAATTCTTCAACCGCTTAATCTTCATAATCCTCCACTGGACCTGCTTCAGGAGCTCCAGGTCTCTCTTGTGCTGAGGAACCCAGAACTGGACATAGCACTCCAGATGTGGTCACTCAGATACAGCTTTCTCCTGTCTAGCCTTGCCTATTAAAATTCCTCGGTCGATTTGAAATGGCTGTCATTTACCTGATACTTCATGCCTACTTTTGGACAGGAACTTTAGGCTGAGACTTTGATGTGTTTAACGTGCTTTAGTGGTTAAAAAGTTCCTGTTTCTATGCTGGGACTTCATGTGTTGTCCACCATGAACTACTTCCATAGGAAACTAAGAAGCTGCTCAGGAAACAGAGGATAATGTATTTCCTATTCAGAAAAAAATTTCATAGAATCAGTATGTTTGTCTGATTTCAAGAACTAAATAGTCAACAGGGAATAGAAATATACCATGTTAGTTCAGGCTTCAAACAGAATCTTTTTGGAGTCTTGAGGGAACTGTGTGCCATAACACACCTTTGATAAATGTTTTGTTACTGTGATTAGAATATGTTGCTTAATTTCCCTGTACAAGCCTCACTGTGGACCTTAATCTTATATTCCACTTCTGCAAATGGGGGGAAAGTTTCTTCCTCCATGATGTGACATTTATGCATATTTAGCTTAAAGAGATTTTTTTGGCTGCCATATTGTTTCATAGCAGAAACCAATGGCTGGTCTTTTACTATTGCTCCTTGATTTTTCCAAGTATTGCTGCATCCCAGCCTTTTCTATTAATTGCTTCAATCTGTTTCAAATTAATTTCCACCAGATGCACTAGCTTTAAAAAAATTTTTTTTTTTAAGGTTGAATCTTAATTTCCTGCCCATAATTCCAATCTTCTAAGGTCCCTTCTGTATTACTTCTTCTTCCTCTGTTGTGTTTGGAGCAGAATATTTCCTATTTTGGTATCATTTGCAGGCTCCTTTAACTTGATACTTCTTCTTTCTTCCAGATCATTAATGAAGTTATTTAATGGGACTGGATCTAATGCTGATCCCTATAATACTTACTAGCTATCTCTACCCCCTGCAGCTGACTTGCTGCCATTTCTGATTATCTTTTGTTTATGGTCCTTCAGCTGACGTTTTTGATCTATGTTTGCTGGTAACCTAGCCAATTTGAATAAGATTTTGAGTAGGATTTCATGGCAATAATAATGCACCTTCTGTTCAAAGACTCTGTATATGTAGAAACAGATTAAACATTAAGCCTCAGTATATTGTTGTGGCATCTCCCACATATTGTGGTGGCATAATAGTAGTATACCCACTTCTAGAAGGGAAGAGGTAATTTTGTGCTGTAGAAGATGTGGATAAAGTTAGGACAAGTATCTAGAGACCTCAGTTATAGTCACATTGATTATTGCAAGGTATTAATTTATGACTTTAAAGTTTTGGAAGAAAGAACTGTAACAGTTGCTTCTTGATCCTTGAGGTTTTTTATGTTCAAATCAAACGCTTCTTCTATTTTTTCCCAATAGTTGTTCCTGTAAATGCCTTTTTATTTCCTGGGTGCAGCTTGAGGTTTTCAGTGGGAGTGCTGGTCTTTACTTCCGTGGGATCAGAACTGGGCTCTGGTGATTCAAGCATGTTTTTGAAGTCCTCCTATTTTACTCCCCATGCAGTGTTTCTGAAAATACAGTTTCTGTTCCAATCTTGCTCTATCTCAGTCATCACCCATTGCACCAACACAGTTTGCCCTTTGTTGCACCCTTTATTTTCTTCAAGTCCTAATTAGCAGATGCCCTGTGGAATTTATCTTCCTTATGCTTTCTATTCCTTGTGCTTATACTAAGTGTAACATTTTTGAGGTCTAAGGTGTGTAGTCGTGCAGTTTAATATGGTAACTGGAGGTGATTGTGGTTGGTAATGTGCCTCTCCCTAGCACTTTGTTCAGTCACGTATTTAATTGAGAACAAGCTGGTTCAGGATTGAGGTATCCCTGCTTTTTCAAACTGAAAGGGGAACTTCAAGGACTGGGAAACTTTCATTCTTGCTTGGAGACTGCCAAAGTAGGCACCATACTCCATTACCAAAAAGCTGTAACATCTTCAATCTCTTCTCTGGTTCATGTGGTTTTGTTGAGGATTTTAATGTCTTTTTTTTTTCCTTAACCTTACCACTATCACATACTTCCTCAAAAAAAAAGTGTAACAATTCCATTTAAAGCTTTGAAAACTTTTGGATTGCTCTTCCTAGTGATGTTCGCTTTAGTCTAGGCAGGCTTAGACAACTTGAAGACCACGTGGGTACCCAATCAGAGCTGCTTCAGATGCTTCTATAATGGGAGTAGAAAAGAAGAGAAAACTGTTGGTTTTTATCAGTGCATGGTACCCCTTCTGACATCAGGCTGTTGTGCTAATGTTGCCTTTGCTGTGTCTGCCAGCAGAGCTCTGAATTTAAACAATGGTCAGCAAATCCCTCTTCTAAAGCCGGATTAACTGTACTTTTTCCTTTAGTGGAAACTGCTATTTGAGTAAGAGAGGAATCCAAAATTTTCATTTTCCCTCAAGACAGGCAAGCAAATAAAGCCGAGCTTCTTTGCTGTAGGAATTCAGAGAAGTGCTGGATAAAGAAGGAAAGTGTATCATCTGAACTATGTTCAAGACCATCTGACATATCCAACATCTGCCCTTATCAAGATGTGTATGTGATGGGAATGCAAAAGTGAGCCTGGCCTAGAAGTGGATAAACAGAGATAATTGTTATCTGGCACAGGCTTTCTAACAACAGGTGGGCAAGGTGTTTGACTATTAAAGGCTATGATACAGAATTCACTAATTTTAGCTCCAAGTAAACGATCAGATGCTCATGACTTCTTAAAATACAGAAGAAAGAAATCCAGTGCATCTGTTGAAGCCAGGGCAAAATATTCTGATGTTTATTCCAGATTTGTTAAAAAATGCATCTGGGGATACCTTTCCATGCTTTCTCTGTGGAAGAAAACTTATAGCCTTATGCCCTTCACTCTTTGGATTTTAGTTCTCTCCTTTTGCCTTTAATTCCATTAATCATATTCCATTTCTTTTACACAGTCCTGGATTTCTTTTTCCTTCTTTGTCACTCTTAAGTGTCAAATACGTGTCCTGTATTTTCACACTCGTTCAGTATTCGCTTAGACCCTTTGTCCTCCCATCATTTTTCTATGGTAGAGTTAAAAGTAGAAAAGATGGTATTGTCGTATTTTTGATTGTGTCTCTTGTAATAATGAGGTTTGCAGAAAGATCTCTGCCTTCCATTGAAGGTCTTCTCTAGGGCAGAATTAGGTGCCTATCCATGGAGGGGGAGAAACCCAGATCTATATGTTACTCAGTCCTGGACAAAGAGAATGATTTTTCTTTCCAGAGGCTTCTGATTCTGAGCTGAACAGTCTGCAGCTGTAAATAATGCCAAATATGTTTGTAGTTCTGGCTTTTCTAAAGCTATTGGTGCTATTTTCCTTGCAGCATAGAAGAACTTAATGAATACTTACCCGTGGTTTTAGCTGTACTGTCCTGTGTTGCAGGTACATGAAGAATTGGAGGGCAGTACAAGCAAACTGACGGCTGTGAACTTGCTACTACTGATTTTAAAAATAACAGTAAGAGGTTCTGCGTTAGGATCAAAGGGAAAAGATATAATTGATGTGGAGTGGAAGAGTCTCTTTAGTGTAACTGGTTCTTGATACCTGAATAAAAGAAAATTTGGAAAGGCAGCATGGTGCTGACTGTTGAAGCCAGGATCTTTTGCAGTTGTTCATTGAGGAAACTTCATCTGTATGTGAATATGAGAAAATTCTGATAGTGCTAGAATGCTGCCAGAGACTGACAGGCCAGGAATGTATTCATCTCAATAAAGGATGCTTTTTACAGTGAGAACAATCATGCTACCTTCCCAGAGACTACCTCCATCACTGGGGGTTCTCAAGATGAAACTGTACAGGGGGCTGGATAGTCTCATCCAGGCTCCATTTTCCACAAAAGGTTGGACCAGGTGATCTTTTGAGATCCCTTCCAAACTGGACTGTTGCATGATTCCATGTTGAAGCAACAGCCTGTCAAAGGTTGAATTGATGCAAAATAATGGTGAGAGCTGCCATGTGTCATTATTTTTACTGAAGATGGAGCAGGTTAAGCATCTTTCTTTTTGGAATAAAGCGTGCCATCAGGACTTAGATAAAACTGTGTTTTCACTCTCCACCAGAAATCTACTCTTTCTATCAAAGCACGAGCTACAGAGTCCAGTTTCATAATTATCCTGTCTACTTAAGTTTTCTTTGTAATGTCAATATTTTTATGAATCTGTGGCAAATAGAGATACTGTAATAGCTCTGAGGGCTGGAAATGACCTTATCAGCAAAATGAAGCTTTGTATATTAGGTTTTGCTTTATGGAGCTATATTGTTTGGCCTGATGAAGAGTTGCTGGGAGGTGAGGGAAGCAGAGTAACAACTTACTGTTAAGGCAGCCCTGCCCCCCCACCTCCTCCCCAAAAAAGATTTGCAGAAATTACAGGATTATAATTGACCTCTGCTTTTCAGCCAGAAATGACATAACTGCTTCGCCAACTTTAGACATAAAACTACATAGATCCTAGCTATTAAGGGGCTGAGAGCAACTCGCTCTCCCTCAGGAGACATTTCATTTTTCAGATAAGTATGAAGATGTGGAGGATATTTGGAAGGAATCTGAAGAAACTGAGCATACCATGCTAAATTTAAGGTGATGGCAGATGTTAAGTATGAGGTCTGTGTTTAGACTGACTTCCTGTTTTTAAAATCTGGAGATTGTTTGTATACTTTGCTAGAAAACTGTTTGGTTACTGAATCCTGCTGCTATGCATCTGGAGGGAACCAAACTACAGACAGTAAAGATGATTTTTTGGTTGTTTGTACCCACGAGCAAGTGAGAAAGTAGGAAATTGATGTTGTGGTCGCATGAGGTATCAGGAGAAGCCAGGAAAGTTGAGTGATATCAGCTCAGCACATGGCAATGTCTGTGTTTAGCTTTTTTGTATTGTTTTGTATATATTGCATTGCTAAAATATGTCAGAGTTTTCCCTCCTGCATAAGTGAAAAGATTTTTGAATACAGAGAATTAGTAAAATGTCCAAGCCTGCAGTGTGATGAAAAGTTTCAGGAAAAATATTTGTCATTATTAAGCCCAGAGGTGCCTCTCATTGTTCCTGCTCCAGAATAATGTGTGGAAGTGCAATTAGATATGTCTGCTTTGATTGTTGGTCCAGTTGCCTGAACAGCAAGCACTGATTTCCGTCCTGTTCCTGACCCACTGACTAACTGGGATTGAAACGTGACACTGGAGCTTTATATGTGCGCTTGGTTAGTCTCCTGTCTCACGCTCCCAGTGTTTAATGAGACTTTGAGGTAAGAGAGTAGGTCTTCTGCTAAGGCTTCTCACACCAAGTGCACCACTTCCGCTTGGGGTTGGAAAAAACATGCTTCTCATCTTTATCCTTCCTGACCCTCTACTGTTACAGATACAGGGTAGTGTCACTGGAGCTCTGAGCACTGGGAAATAATCGTGAGACACCAAAGGTGAAATACTATCCACGCTGAAATCATAGAGAAAATTCCTGCTGCCTTCAGGAGTACCAGCTTTCATTCGCCTTGTTCTTTCTGCTGGGAAAAACAAGTCACCGAGGACTGGCTTCTGATACTGTTCATAGGTTGAAATTGGTGCGCTTTCTGAACAACCATGTGCTAATACTTGACAAGTGCAAAGCCAGGGTAGATCATGATTTATAGTTACTAGAAGGTTAGTTCCCCTAAAAGTCACAAATCCCAAACCATTAGATTTGCAAAGGCTGTAATTCGAAATTGTTAAGCAAAGTATGCTTACATAATAGCACTACAGACACCAGCTAGTGCATACAAGAGAGAGTTGGTATCTGGTCATAACGTGTCCTTCAGCTTCCAACAGTTTCAGTAGCATGGTAAAATCACAAAGCAGAGATGATGGAACATAGCAACTTTATTGAGGTGAAAAGAACAGATTTAGTATGGGTGTGTTTATATATAAACTAATATTAGTAGCAACTTTGAAGAGAACTGTGTATTTGACAATACAACAGATTAAGTTACAGTTTGCAGACTGGGACAGCTGCACTAATGCTTTCTTTGCTGTGCAGAGCTGCACTGCCATGCTGCTCATGGGGAAGGCCAGCAAAGCTTGTGAAAGGATTAAAGAAAGTCTTAAGAGGAGGGGCTGAAGGAACTAGGGTTGTTAAGCCTGGAGAAAAGGAGGCTCAGGGAGATCTTACCACTCTCCACTACTACCTGAAAGGAGGCTGTAGGGAAGTAGGTGCCTTTTCTCCCAAGTACAAGGTGACAGGATGAGCGGAGATGGCCTCAAGTTGTCAGAGGAGGTTTAGATTGGATATTAGGGAAAATTTCTTCAACAAAAGGGTTGTCAAGCACTGGAGGACAGGCTACCCAGGGAATGGTAGAGTCTCCATTCCTGGAGGTATTTAAAAGGCATATGAATGTGGCACTTAGAGATACAGTTTAGTGGTGGACCTGGCAGTGTCCAGTGGGTTAATGGTTGGACTTGATGACCTCAGAGGTCTTTTCCAACCTGAATGATAGCGATCTCTTGTACTCCAACAGGAAGGGGTATTGGAGCTTAAAGTAGCTAGAATGAATGTTTTGGAGTGCTTTTGAGGATAGTGGTAGAAAATTGCTTTAGATAAAGGTAGTTTATATAGCAGCTTTTTTTTGCTGGCCAGCCTTCGCGTACGAAGATCTGGGGAAGGCCTCTTTTTCCTTTCAGACCTTCCAGCCTGCGCACTGGATTTTTTAGGTGAGACACAGGGCGCGCAGATCTGAGCCCACCCTTTAATCCCGAGGTTCTTCTGCCGGGCCAAAGCGATTCTGGACAGTGGCAGTGAGGTCCTCCTCAGGACGTAGGCAGATTGCCCCCTTGCAGGGCTAACGAGCAACTGCCTGCCCGGGGAGTATCCCCGACCGGGAATCGAACCCGGGCATATAGCAGCTACTTTGGATGAATATACAGCTAGTTCTGCCTTTTTTAAAGGTTGTAGGTGACAGCAGAAGATGGTTTGTTCTGAATTTTCTGTGTTGTTGGTTTGAAGAAACTTGTTTGATTTTTGTCGGTGGTTATGGTCCTTCTGAATTTCCTGTAGTTTATTTCTACTAGTCTGAAATGTTGCAAAGATGATTAATTGCTTTCCTTAGGGGATATCTGTTGCTTTTTTTGCCTTCTGACTACATCATCCATTTGCTGTCTTTTTCAGTGAGCCATTGCCCTGGCCATACCTGATAAGTCCTCTGAAGATCTTACCACTCTACCCTCTTTCATTCCTTATTCACCTCCTGTTCTTTTAGCCTTTATCCCTTGTTACACCAGATGTTGGCTGCTTTCTCTGTTATATGCAGTAATACCTTGAGATGTATGTTTTGTAATAGATCTTTCAAAGATAACTTGTAGTGGGCATGAGCGAAAGAATAAAAGGTTGTTAAGCCCCTGACAGACTGAATAGAAATCTCACAACCAATTTGTTGGTGCAGTTCAACTTGGAAAATAGTTTGTAGTTAAGGCCTTGCAGTGGCTAAGGCTTGTAGTTAAGGCTACCTGCAGTGTAGGATTTGTGAGCAGGCAGCTGAGGCTGGCAGAAACCTCTTCAGCCAGTTCTGTTGCAGAAGAAACATAATGTAATTCTTCATCAAGGAAGAAGTGCATCCCCTCTGAACTTCAGTCTTTGCTTTACTTGCACAAATGGGTGTCTTCACTGGAAGGAATTCTACTGTTGAAAGAGTTGCAGAAGTATTACATCAGTTTTGCAGCTATTGCTTTTCTCAATTAGAATAGAAAATAAGGAAATTATGAGGCTTGGGTTTTGTTTTTTTTTTTGCTTAGATTGATACAGTTTATGGTTAATCACAGGTATTAACAGGTAGATGTATGAGTGAGATCAATGAAATCAAAAAGCCTGAAAATAGTTCAGTATGTATGTGATTACCACTTGAGGCAGGTATTTCTCTGTAATTCTTTTCTTATGATCTATTGTTTAATCTAAGAGCTTTAGATTTGTTTGAATTGGAGAAAGAAGGAACCATGCAAAAAAATCCAACCAGACTAGCCTGAGGGAGTTGATGATTGATAGAATAATCATTTGTTTAACAGTGATATTGATTATATAGATTGTCTAGATAATGTCAGACAGAAGTTCAGGCATGACCTTTTCCTTTTAGGGGGGTGGTTTATAGCCTATTCTTTCTCAAGGCAGAGGTTTTTTCAAGAGGAAGTATGGGATAATACTATGAATAGTTGCTTTTGCACAGGGGTGAGACTCAAGAGTTGTGTTAGACTATTGTTCTGAAGGTGGGAAGGGAGGGCTGGGAGGTCTTCAGGCTAACTTAAAGGCTGCAAAAAATATTCTTATCAAATTATGTATTACTGTTTGGGCTGCATTTTCTTTTTGTCAGTTTGTAAAGTTGAAAATCCTGTTGCTCTTATAAATGTTAGTTGTGCACAGCCTAATGTCACAGTTTAATGCTTACAGATAAATAATAAAAGGGGTTTTTTTCCACTTTCACTGGAGTCTGAAATGTCTACAATAGTGACATGTGAAAGGTTTGCATCTAAAAATTTCAGGGTTTGGAGAAGACCCTTCAAATAGCAAGGATTCTACTTCAGAGAGTTTTCCCGTGTATCATGCTGTCAGAACTAAGTGAAGAGCAACAGCAGTGCTGTGGTCTAGGAGAAGACTGAGTTTGTAAAATAAAAAGGATGTTCTAATACCTGGCATTCCTTGAATGTTTGTGATTAGTGCTGAATTATTTTTCGGCTGATTCCCAAGTCTCTTTTTGGCAGGTTGCACTTTGCTGTTGCCTTCAAAGAGTGCCTTTTCAAGAAACTGCATAGTAATTGATCTTCAATTTCTGCAGTGTGAGGAGGGTGTCTGTTTTCCTTTGCAGTTGAGGATGTGTTCATACACAGTAGCGTGTACACAGAGTTGTGATGTCACTTTGTATTTAATGTTTACTCTAAAATAGATGGGATCTCTTAAGAACATCTTTCATTCTTTCTTTTTTTCTTCCTTTACAGGTATTACAAGTAGCACTGAGTGCTCCTGTGGACGTAATCATTTTACCTGTGCTGTCAGTGCTTTTGGTGAATGCACATGCATCCCTGCTCAGTGGCAATGTGATGGAGACAATGACTGTGGGGACCACAGCGATGAAGATGGCTGCAGTAAGAATACTTGTGTTTGGGAAAATTGAATATCTTTTTCTCTGCAGGTGCTTCTCTGTTTTACAGGCACAGCCTACCATTTGTATGACAAAAGGTTTTGATTGTAGATGACCTGCTTTTGACTGACTCAGAGTCTAACAAAGCCACTGTCCACTGATAAAAAACACAGTGAAAGCCCAACTTGGGCTTTTTTTGCAGCTGGTTTTAGATGGACATGATTATGTTAGGGGGAGAGGAGAGACAGAGAACAGTACCTCTCATTTTTCCACCCTTGCAAGAGCACTATCTGTGAATTAAATGATATGATTTTGCTGTAAATATTAATGGAAAATAAACTGTGTGAAGAGGCATATTGAGTGTCTGCCCTCTTAAGTAACATTCTAGTTTCTTTCCTAGCTGCCCTATGAGGGGAGATACAACTGATACAGATCAGAAACACTGATACAACATTCATTGGTCTTGGGATATGCTGAGGGAAGTTACCTTGCAGCTACTGTGTATCTGCGTAGTGTTGGCATCCATGTAGCTGAGCCCAGCTAGGTGAGAGCTCATGTGAAATGTCGCTCTGGGTGGGTGTGGCATGATACAGGTGAATAGAGAAAGACTCTTTCCATGGAGACTCAAGTAAGTTCCTTTTTAACCTCATCTCTTTGGATTCCACAAATCCAAGCATGGTAGAATTGCAGAGTGGAAAAAAGTTTCCCTAGAGCTGAAAATTTAAGGCTTCTGTCAATGAATATGAGAGAGGAATTCATCTTCCTCTGCTGGATCTTTCTCTAACTTTCCCTGGTTTCTGCCATTGATTACTGTATGGAAAGGAGCTTTCTCATCTTTTAAATATTACCTTAAAGAATCTCTTCTTCCTTAAATGTGGGGATATCAACCCAGCTTTGTGAAAATTTGCTTTCTTCTCAATTCTTGTTTCTTAAAATTTTGCAAACATTGAGCAATGTGGAAGACCTTGAGTCTTGGGGACGTAAGGCATATCCAATAGCTAAGCTAGTTTTACTGGCTTCTTACTAAGCACAGAGGAAAATTCCTTTTTGTGTGTGGTTTTTTTTTGCAGGCAGGCGAGGAGATCAGGGGGATGGTGGTGGAATTGTTTTGACCCAGTTTTGGCTCAGTAACAATTTAGACAAGTGATACTTGTTGATATGATTTTCTTTGTAATTCAACAACTTCCAGCACCAAATGTTTTAAGCTAAGCAGGCATGGTAGGACTTGGGGGCAGGAGAGATAAGATCTTCCATAGGAACTAGCAGGAGGTGGTTCAAAGCTAACAAAAGTTGCTTCATACAACATATGCCTGAACTGTGAATTCCCTTGCCACAAAACATTGCTTCTGAAATTTCAAACATTCTCAAACAGCAATCTGACAAGTTTATGGATATATAATCCACTAAGGGCTGTTAAAGATGAATATGCCACGTTTTGTTTGGGAAGTCTTTGTATTACAAATAGAGGCAGATTTTGTGCTTTGAGGAAGAACATTTATTTTCATGCTACTTTCTTCCACTCTTCCCTTGACATCTACTGATGCATCATGTCTCTCTCTATGTGGCCTGAAAGAGAGGAACCTTTTGGTCTTGCACAGTAAGATATAATATATTAAGGCGATACAATATATTAAGGAGATCTGGCCTGTAGCTATTTGAATGGAAGCTGTACAAAATAGGAAGCAGTACTTGAACTGTGAGCAATCTGCTGATATTCTCAGGCACTGGAGGTTGGGAAGAATATAAAATAGAGGTAGACATATAAGAGTCAGAATATAAAGTGATGCAGAGAGTGTGGGAACTGGGTTTGACTTCTGCCTTTTTTAATTTACAGTTTCTAAGAAGGTTGGCCACTGCGGTTAAGACAACAAAAAAAATTCTATAAATATACTGGCAGCAAAAGGAGGGCTAAGAAGAATCTTCATCCTTAGCTGAATGTAGAGGGTAGCATAGTGCTGGGGAAATGAGAAAAAGGCTGAGTTGCTTAATGCCTTCTTTGCCTTAGTCTTTAATGCCAAAACCAGTTGTCCTTGGGGTACCCAGTTCCTCGAGCTGGAATTTAGTGACAGAGAGGTGAGTGAAGCCCCCATAATCCAGAAGGAAATAGTGATCTGCTATGCTAATTAGACACCCACAGGTCTATGAACCCAGATGAGATGCACCTAAAAGTAATGTAACTTGCCAAACCACGTTCAATCATTTAGCAGCAGTCCTGGTTAACCAGAGAAGTTCCAGTTGAATGGAGATCAGCAAATATAACACCTATCTACATTGGAAGGATGATCCAGGGAACTAAAGGCCTGTCAGCCTGACCTCAGTACCAGGGACGGTCATTAAGCAGATCAATATTGTGCCATCATACAACACGTGCAGAACAACCAGGGATCAGGCCCAGACAATATGGTTTTACAAAAGGCAGGTCCTGCTTAACCAGCTTGATCTCCTTCTGTGACAAGATGACCCACATAGTGGATGAAAAAAAGGCTGGGTCGATGGGCTGAGACTAAGTGTATGAGGTTCACCAAGGTGAAGTGTCAGGTCCTGCCCTTGAGTCACAACAACCCCAACACTACAGGCTGGGGCAAGTGGAGCTGGAAAGCTGCCCAGTAGAAAAAGGACATGGGAGTGCTGGTCAGCAGTGGCTGAACATGATCCAGTGTGTGTGTCCAGGTGGCCAAGAAGGCCAATGGCATCCTGGCCCTGTATCAGCAATAGTGTGGCCAGCAGGACCAGGGCAGTGATTGTCCCCCTGTACTCAGCACTGGTGAGGCCACCCCTCAAGTGCTGTATCCAGTTTTGGGCCCCTCACTACAAGAAGGACACCAAGGTGCTGGAGCCTGTCCAGAGAAGCGCAGTGGAGCTGGTGAAGAATCTAGAAAACATGTCTTAGGAGAAGCAGCTGAGGGAACTGGGTTTTAGCCTGGAGAAAAGGAGGCTTGGAGGACCTCATTGCCCTCTATAACTACCTGAGAGGAGGCTATAGTGAAGTGGGAGTCAGTCTCTTCTACCATGTCTCAAGTGAAATGGTGAGAGCAAATGGCCTTAAGTTGCACCAGGCAAGATACAGATTGGACATTAGAAGAAAAACTTCTCACTGAAAAAGTGGTCAGACATTGGAATAAGTTGCCCAGGGAGGTGGTGAAGTCATGGTCTCCAGAAGTGCCCAAGAGGTGTCTGAATGTGGCATTTGAGAATGTGGCTTAGGGGTGGTTTGGGTTGACTGTTGGACTAGATAGTCTTGAAGGTCTCTTCCAACCTTGGTGATTCTGTGATCTCATTCAGGACATAACTTGTGCTGTAGGTCTCTGCAATTTAGTCATAGAGGAAAGCTAATATGTACAGAGAAGGATGGTAGGTTTGACAAGATGGAAGGGGAGTCAAAGAGCTCCATTTATACAGAGTAGAAAAGTGACTCAAGGGGAAGGACTAGAATAGGAGCTGCCTTTTTAAATATTGCATCCTGGTAGAATAGATACAAAGAAGAGAACTTTTTTAGCTGTCAACCAGCAGTATTTGAAGTGCAATTTAGTGGAAAGAAGAAAGCAAAAAAAAAAGTTAACATTTCTATAGCATCCTTTGCCCCATTGTGCATGACTTCAGCACACGCATGCAAGGTTGCAGTGGAGAAGCCCTAGGAACACTTACTCCATTAAGCCTGTTATATCTTGCTCTGAGTAGCTGCTCATTATGAATCCAAGTATGATACTATTCTTAGCTTGTAAGAACTAGATCAACTCTACAGTGTAGGTTTGTGGTATTTGTTCATGCTGTTTCCAGTCTTTATTAGTTATTATAGTACTGAACCTTTTTGCCAGAGCAGGTTGCTTGCTAAATCCCTCCCTTTTGCTTGGTGTACCGGAGCCTAGTGAAGGTGTACTTGTTTGTGGGGTTAACTTTCCATTTTCTCTGTTTGCTGACTGTGCCAAGCTTAAACAGGGCAGAAGGAGTGCAAGAGCAGGGATGGGGCTTGAGCCCCTTGGAATAGCAGCTCAAACGTTAAATCAGTTTAAGCTTCACACACGTCATCAGTGATGCACACAGTACATGAGAACAGTTGGTTCACAATTTTTCTTTCCTTCCCTGGCTGTTTGTCTGTGACATGCATACAGTTTCCTGATTGCAGTGAAGTTTTGAGCTTCTCTGTTTTGAACTTGATTTATGGTTTTATTTATCGACTGAAATTAGTAGATTTCTTTTAAATACAAACACTGAGCTACAGGTGTGGATTGTCCTGATGAAATCATCCAGCAAGCCCCAGATATACTGAAGGCCTATTTAATAAATTCCTCAAAAACCATGGGACTAGTCTTCATGCTCCAGTTGTTTGTTCTGACTTATGAACCTCAGTCTTTGCAACAACTTTATATGGGCTCTTCTGAGATGCTAAAGCTATTGAGATTATTTTCCAGCAATTCTATGGATGTGCAGCTCTGAGTTATACAGGCAGGAATTATAATATCAAGTAGATATCTCTGATTGGAAGAGTGAACAGATGTGTTTGCAAGGAATCCCACCTTTCCACTGGTCTGCTGCAAGCTAGTTTTAGCATTACAGGATTTTCTTTTTTCTCCTGTGAATATCCAAACTTTCCAGAGAAATAAAGCTGCAACCATACCTTTTTAAGGTGTACTTTTCTTCAGTGTATCATATGCTCATATGTATACTGTAAGCCAATACAGCAAGAAGAATGAGTTCTTGAGAGACTTTTGTCTACTTCCTTGGGAGAGGAGAGGAAAATGTGAAGACATTGGACTACTGGACTAATAAAGCAAGAGAGTGAAACAGGCTGGGGGTTAAGATGAAAATTACTTTAACAAGTCAAGATTCAGTTTTGCTCCTATGTCTATGTAGTACTGCCTATATGCTTGAGTAGTTGATTGGAGTTTGCTAAGCACTGTATTAATGCAGTTTTCTATTAATGCAGCCTTGAATTGGTAGTCTGTCATTTTGGTTAAAGAATAACATCCTGAAATGCAGTGTGTGGTGTGAAAAAAAAAAAAGCAAGGTACTTGGCAGTGAGTGTAGTTACAGCTATGAAAAGCAAGAGCAGACACAGGAAACACTCCTTTTGAGAAATCTTTTCAGTTTTGAGATAAATTCTTAAAACATGCTGTGTTTTACTTTGTTTGGTTTTTAATACTCTGTTGCATACTATAAAACAAATTACCACTTCTTGAGTTGGTTGCACTAAATTTTTCCTCAACTGTCACTGTTTCCTGTACACCCCAGACACTTTACACTTTTATTGGTGTCCTCAGAACGTCTACCTCTCCATAGGTTTTTTCCATTGGTTTTGGGAGAGCCATACCTCTGCTTACCTGTGACAGAAACTGTTCTCCTTGCAAATTTGAAGCCCTGCTGTGATGGAAGCCAATTATTCCGTGACATGTTTGCTTCCTGCCTGGATCATGTTTACAAGCCAGAGTGCTATAGTAATAATAGCAATAAGCAACCTGCCAGCTGTCATGCCAGCTCCATAGACTTTGTCTGGTGTCAGCTCTCTGGCTTGCTGACAGTGTCTGGCTTGGAAGCCCTCGCTGCATATGCACAGAGTAGTTCAGCTGCCTTCCTGCCTTGTGCCAACAGAGACTGCTCTGGCCTGTCCCTAACGAAAGCCGCATGCAAGCGGAGGAATGGTTTTCATTCTGCCCTCCTGCACGCCCTTTGAAGTCCTGCGTGGTGTGAATGAGTCTTACTTCCTGTGGCAAGGGTGAAAGGACAACTGAGTAAACTTGGCCTGAGGATTGATAAATAGTTCTCTTTCACCTAAGATACACCAAATCTCCCCATAACCATCCCCCCAGAAGAGCCTTCTTGCTCTGAATTTGGGATCTGTATCATACTTAATTAACTTGTAAATGTGTTACTTCTTGGGACACAGACTTGCTTGCTTAGCTCCATGCACTGTTGTACAAGACTTCTTCATTTAAAGGCACTGAAGAAAAATTTACTTCTTTTACCTTAAAGTTTACTGAAATTGATCTGTTGTTCCCATCTCATGGAGAAATCTACACAGATCCTGTTGAAATAAAGCTCATTCAAGTCTACTAAAGGGTCTCTTCCTTACCAGATAGGACTATCAGTATAATGTGCTCATCAATCCCACAAGAAAAATTTTAAGGTGACCTTAGGATAAAAATCTCACAGGCCTTTAAGTAAAATTAGTGGAAAAAAATTTTAAAAATTAGTTTTCCTTCTACCGTTCACCTTATCACGAGTCTTAAGCTCAGATGCAATGGCCCAGGTGAAGCTTCACTTCTAAACTTCAAGTTTTACAAACTAGAAACTCTTGTCAAGAGTTCAGTATTCTGTTGAAAACACACCAGTTCCATATCTATAACTTTATCATTTTATTGGGCCTGGAGTATGTGTGTTTCCTTTAAAAGGCACCAGAATTAATACAGTGCCCCCTCGGGCAGAGTGGTTGTGATCAAAGAGCTGTGAAAGATTGGATGCTGATCCTCTTCTAAATTTTTTTTTTCTTTTTTTTCTTTTGACCAGCAACATTCTTAAATACAGTTCAGCAGTGCAATAACATTTTATGTCATTCTGGAATTAGATTTTCCAGAATGTTTCTTAGTAAAATGCAGTGTCTCCTTTTTCTTCCTGAGAGTGGACTAACCTCCTTTATTTTTGTCCCTGGACTCCTTGCTTGCTACACTGCAGATCTCAGCAAACAGGTCTGTTTGTGGGTATGTGTGTGTTTATACACATGCATGAGTATGGACATAGCTGGGGATCAGGCTGCACTTTTCTAATGCAGGTAGCATGATTTTTTTGTTGTTGTCGCTGTATTTATTTTTTAAATTAACTTCTCATTCTTCATGTAAATGAGTTTGTCTAATTAAACAGCCACTATTTTTCAAGCCTCTCTGTGTTCCAGAGCTCTGAACACCAGTTTCTTGCTGTCCTTGGGTACAAAGCAACCTGCTCACCACAGGCAACAGGGATAAAGTGTTCAAAGGACAGTGGGACGTGATTCAGTCTGCATTTCACCTTATAAACTTCCCTTCTCCCCCACCCTCCCCCTTCTCCTTCTACTTGGCAATAAAAGAGTGTCCTGTGTAATAGGAGTTGGGAGAGGGGGAGGAATAGCAGGCTTATGATAGACCTAGCTTTGCTGAAACATTGGATGATGTCCAGTGTGACCATGCAGAGGGATGAGCTCAGGGAAATGGTTGGAAGTTCAAAGGCCTTTTTGTATTGCTCACTGTCAGTTGACAGATGTGCTCTCTTTGGCTGTTGCTGCCCAGCCTAGTTCCTCCCACTGGCTCCCCTTCCTTGGGTTTGCTCCCCATCCTGCCTCTGGCTCTGCCTGGAGAGGCAAGTTAGTCCCTGTCTATCTGGGCATTTGCCTGACTTCAGCTCCATCCTGGGACTTGCCTTTGCTCATCTCTTTTAGGAAAATATTGTTTCTTTGCATAGATATGGTGAGATCAAGCTGGAATTGAGCAGAGAAGGGGGGTTGAAGCTTAGCTGTGTTTACTGTTGGTACAGCCTAATCCTGCTATGAGTACTGGTGAAAGCATGTTAGCACAATCTGTGGTTGCTTTCTTGTCAGTGGAAGCGATGCATATGAAGGACTTGCAGCTGTCTTAGAAAGTAATAAAGAGCCTTCATTTTACAGGTTGGAGAAGGGGGCTGAAGAGGCAGAACTGTCCCAGAGTCATGTGTCAATATCAATCAAGCTGGGAAGAGAACATGGGGATTCGGTTTCTAGTCTTCTTGATGCTAATCCAGTTTGTCTTAATCCAGCAAGATGAAGAGGTCTTGTTCCTCCTGTGTCAGTGAAAAGAGTGCACCTATCTTCTGACTATGGTTTTTAAAATGAGCTATATGAGTAAAAGCAATACACTTACCAGATTGCATAGCTGCTCCATCATGTCAGAACAAAACAGTGGTGGTTGTTTGAGTGTCCTAAGTGTGACCTCCTAACTTTTGAATTTCCTGTTAACTTCAAATTTCCCAACACTTTGGATGTATTTACAACAGTACTAAACATTCACTGTGGGCTAGTGATATGGCCTCAGCTTTATAGGAATAAAACTCATCAAAATATGAAGTAATAAATGGCCAACAGAAGAGCTGATTAGTAACAACCCTAGAGCAAAGGGCTGTACAGTGGAACTGGAGCCTGATGTGCTTAGAACAAATAGAAGGAAATAGGAATGTTTCTGTGTAAGCAGTATGCTTTTTAGTGGGAAGAAGGGTTTAGGGCAGAGCTAGGAAGAGGGGGATTAGGAAGAGACTGTCCCCATGTGAAAGCTGCTACCAGAATTTCTTGCATTTTCTTTTGAAGCATCTGTTTCTGACCATTATTAGATTCAGGTTACAAGTTTATATGGATCCCTGCCCTGATCCCATTGGCAGTTCCTCTGCTCTATGAGACATCAGCCCTCATTCATTAGTTTGGGTTTTTTGGTCTTAAGTGGGTTTGTGGTTTTTCTTCCTCCTTTAAAGGAGAGCTCCTGCAGAAGGGGATTTAATCCCACCCTGCCCCCACCCGAGTGTTGTCTGGGCTAGCACACACTTGCTCTCTGCTGGGTTGGGGAATTTGGTCCTCCTTTGTATATGGCAGTTTGTATTTTGCTCTCTTCCCCTGTGCTTGAAGCTGGATTTTTATATCTAGAGGGAGTATGAAATTGGCTGAACTGCTCCCTGTAGGGGTGGAATTTCATTTTATGTCGTTACCTCATGAAGGGATGCAGCAGTTCAGTGGGATAATGGTATCCGCTCTGAACCAGCGCTAATGGCTTAGCCCTCTGGGAGCCTGAAGAATTCTCCCCTGGAGAGTGAGCATGCAAATTCCCTTCCAGGTGGCTCCTGTGCAGTCCTTTGGTGATTAGTCATGCTAAAGCCTATTCTGGGAGGATGGTCTTAGTCCTGAAATTGCAGCTGAGGCCAGAGAAGGTTTTCTCTGTGTGCAGTTTTTGGAAGTTGTGCTTGGGGAAGAGAGGTCTGATCTGTGGGACTGACCATCTGAGTCCAGAAATGTCTTGGTTTTATTTGGAAGCAGAGTTTGGAAAATGGAGAGTTTTCTACTTCCACCTGCCCTGAGGAAGAAGAGGAAACTTATTCTTTGTTTTGCTGCTGCAGCAGCACAGAGGTGCCCAGAGAAGGTGCAGTGTAAGGAAAGGGGTCAGCTATTGGAAGACCAGGGTGCTGTCAAACCTGTAGTGGGAAAATACAGATTTTTGTGCTTCCCTCTCCTTCATACCCCTCTGGGGCCTAGAAGTAGCTGAGTATGACAGGGATAGATATCTACATGGGACAGCCTAGATATGATGGGAAGGACATTTTCCCAAGGGCCAGTGCCAAATTCTTTGAGTGTTGAGAGCAATTACATCAGCACTGATGTCCTCAGATACAAAAATGTCTGCCACACTACAGGAACAGCTGAGAAGATAATCCAAATTTGTGGTTAGAAAAAGTGATGTTGGAGAAAGTCTGAATTTACCTGCCCTAGTGTATTCTTAGAGAGGGGGGGCTTTTAGGACAGGCCCTTGATGAGAAATGTTGGAGGACTTGCCAAGGAGAGCAGTGAATGATTTAGTATGTATAATCCATACTTCTTTAACAGGACACTGGCAGCAGTCGTGAGCCAAGGGGAAACAGAGGGTTGAGAAAGCTGGAAAAGCTGAAAATGTGACTATTTGTTCTCCTTATTAAACCATCCTCCTTTTATGTGTGGCTGCTGTCTTCACCTTCCTTTTTTACCCACCACCCTCCGTTCTCACTCCCACCTCCAGGACAGTGTTGGCAGGGAAAGGAGTAGCAGCATAGCAGAAAAGGGCTGGCCTGCCTGGTGACAGATGGGAGATGCTGTCGGCAAGCTGGGCTGGGATGAAAGGGTTTCTGGCAGTAGCCTTTCTAGCCCTCACCCCTTCACACCGCGAATGCTGTTCTTTGGAGAACACACCTGTCAGGAACAGTCTTGTGCAGCCCCTTGCCTACCACAGCTGGCAGCACTTAAAAGCATGAACCTCTCATCTGTGGGGGAAGGAACAGGGCTGATCCTCCCCCTCGAATTCCAGCTTTGTGGCTCCATGTCTCTTCAGACACTGTGGATTTGTAATTCTGCTCCATTGCAAACAGACTCCTGGGTAGGCAAGCATCATCCCATGTCTGTCCCCTTCTTTCATCCTTTCTGGATGGAAACCTCGAGCAAGGTTTGGACTCTGTTGTCCACACCTGGGGTACAGCAAATTATCCCCAGCAGTGGATTCCTGCCTCTAAGCTTCTCCCTGCAGATTTCTTAGACAAAAAACCTGACAGAGTCCCCATGCTGAAACACACTGTAGCATGTTACTTTGTCATGTCCTGTTCCCCAAAACATTGCTTCTGATAGTTCTCACTCTAAGGAGCTTGCTGTGTAATAGAAACAGGATGGACTGCACTGGGAAGCATGCAGGAAAGATGTTGATAATTTAATTTTGCTAATTATAAAACAAGTGCAGTTATAGGACAGCAGGCTCAAGGATGAAAGAGGAAAAAGGAACTCAGTGGGGGAATTGTGACAGCTACTTTATTTTGGAAAGGTCAGTGTTTGTCTGGGAAAGAGAGACTGCCAAGCTACACACCTACCCTGACCCCATCTGAGGAACAGCTCTTCCTGATGACTTGAAATTTTGTCTTTTGTTTCTAAGAGATGTAGCTCTGCTTCCTCAGGAGGGAAGGAACTTTGTTTTCAGGAGGGAAGCTGGCTGCAGCTCCATGAGGTGTTTCTTTGCTGTTTCAGTGCTGCCCACTTGCTCACCCTTGGACTTCCACTGTGACAATGGAAAATGTATCCGGCGGTCATGGGTCTGCGATGGAGACAATGACTGCGAGGATGATTCTGATGAGCAGGACTGCCGTAAGTCACCTATCTGAGGGAAGAGGGTGGGTGCAGAAAGTTGACCTTTTTTATTACAGGAATGTAAGAGTCTATCCACTGAATTGGACCTCTGGCTCATAATAAGCTATATTCAGCCTCTGACAGAGATGTGTACCTGTAAGCCCTGCTGCCTTGGCACCTGGCTTGCTGTTCAGCTACCTGTCTTGGGGGAGGGGATGCTTCTCCATCCAGCTGTAGAACCGTTTATGCCCTGCAGCCTTGCTAGTTAATGTCCCATGAAGCACTTCCCTGAGCTGAGCTCTTCGTGCCCTCCCCTGTTAGTGGAAACACCTAACTCCTGCCAAATCCTACTGAACTGCCTGTCTGGCTGACTTCCTGTGGCCTCAGGTTCCACTGTCTGACTTTTCTGCAGTGCTGGGCTGTCACCAGCATCCTGTCCCTTCAAACAGGGGTCCTTGAGGAGAGGGAGGTGCTGTAGGGATACCGCCTACACAGAGTTGTGTGCATGGTGCTCCAGAATGACTCCGACGGAGGAACCCCATCTCAAGAAATGTGGCAGTAAAGCTCTTGACTGTAAAGTATTCCATGTCCACTAAATACATGGAAATGAGTTCACTTTCTGATCAGTATATCCCTGATCTTAGCGTGCCTTTTAGGGCAAAGGACTGAGAAGCAAAGTTCAGGGGTAGGCATCCTCTGTGATGCTCTGGAATGCAGGGCTATGCTCAGTTTTCCAGTCTATTCACATATATTAATGAAGGAAAAGGTATATAGGTTTGGGTCTTTGGTTTTCTGTTTTTCATAAAAGGTTGAAATGCCCTCATATCTAAGGCAACAGTGGAGAAGGGTGTGATCAAAAGATTTGGAGACTACTGAAAAAGGAGAAAGGCAAGGTTCTGTGCCTGAGAGATATGTGGGGGGTTATTCAGACTAGCAGTAACCATAGGAGACTTTCTGTTGGACTGAAGTCCTCAGGTGCTAAATTTGCAGTCCCTTTCCTTTCTTTACTGCTCTGCAGACAAGCTTCCTTAGGAGGCTGGCAAGGAGAGTGGAATAAGGCTGCAAATACTGAGGTGTTCAGAAGAGGAAGTTCAAATTTTCTTTCCCCATCTTCAGTGAACATGCCTTTGCTTTGAAGACGGCCTTTGCTTTGCATTGTTGTAAAAAGAAGATGGAAATACAACACTACTAGCAGTTATTTGTTAGATAATGATAGGGACTATTAATTCATTTAAAAAGAGGCGTGGATTACCTTTTTTCTGTGCAGGGTTATCTTGAGTCTGGCTTGGGGCTGTGCTAGAATACCTACCAGCATAGGATTGGTGGCTTCATCTCTCTGTTCCAGCTACTTCCTTCAACCTATGTTCTCAAGTTTTGGGGCCTGTTGTACTGTTGGTGTGTGAACAGAATGGAAAAGAGACACTCAAGAAACCTGCCAGTGGCTGTCCTGGTATTTGTTAGGGGAATCAGCTGTCCAGCATCACTGCATCCATGGAGGATGATGTTGATTTGTAACATGTCACACATTTGGTGTTCTGCAAGGTAAATCTTCTTGCCTTGCCGTCACCTTGTCCCTGTTGTGTCCCTGCAGCACCAAGGGAGTGTGAGGAAGATGAGTTCTCATGTCAGAATGGATACTGCATTCGCAGCCTATGGCACTGTGATGGTGACAATGACTGTGGGGACAACAGTGATGAGCAGTGTGGTGAGTAATGTAAATACTGCCCTCACAGTACTTTGAGAGGAGCTCTGCAGAGTCCAGCCTGTGCAGTTCTAGGACCCCTTGAACCTGGTTGAGGCTTCCACCTGGCTTTTGTGAGCTGAACTTGTGGGATATTCTATTCCAAGAGCTGGCTGCTTAGGCTCTTTGGCTATGTGCCTTATCTGCCCGGCAAAAAAAAATCCTTTGAGACCTTTCATTCCTTCTCATGCCATTGTGAAGTGAATCCAGCACTCTGAGTCAGTTCAATGAACAATGGTGGTTTTGCTCAGGCCCTGCCTGACATGGGTATGTATGGTGTAATGAGCAGTCTTGTTTGTGGGTGCCCTAGGAGCTTCAGGAGGATAGTGGGGTGTTTTCCTGGGTACTCCGGAAAAAGCCAAGGCTTTATTTGCGTTGTTATCTCTGCAGATATGAGAAAGTGCTCGGAGAAGGAGTTCCGTTGCAGTGACGGCAGCTGCATAGCTGAGCACTGGTTCTGTGATGGGGACACAGACTGCAAGGATGGCTCAGATGAAGAGAATTGCCGTAAGTGCTAACCTTTGTAATCGCAGGAACTGGCCCTTTGGACCTGCTCTTGCCTTGGATTTTGGCATGTTTTCTGCAGCAGAGATCAAAAACAAGTTAGTCTTACATGTACTGGCAGCTATGCTGCCTTCTGCTGCCTGACCCAGAGGGCACAAAAGAATGGTGTCCCTCTTGTGTTACCTCACAGGCATACTTCGTCTGTGGTCTGTGCCTTGCTGCTTCTCTGTTCCTTCCCATAGCTATGACCTTGAGTCAGAGCAGGAGGTTTATGCTTTACTGAATATAGCTGTCTATAAAACTGGAGGAGTCGAAGGGCAGCTGGAAGGCAAGAATACTATTCCCTCCTTACTCCTCTCATCTGATTCCTGACTGAAATTTTGGAAGTGGAGGGGTACTCTGCTTATTGAAAGTACCCTCAGGTACTGCACACTGAAGACACCTCCTGCCTGCCCAGTCTCTTTTCATTCAAATGTTTTTTGCAGGGTGTTGCCCAAAAAGTGACTGATGCTGAAGCGGGGGTGGGGCTGGGACATGAGAACCCACAACAGTTGTTTCCTTCTTTGCCTTCACAGGCTTGTAGCAAGTGGGACAAAAATTTGTGTCCCTTTCTAACCCACACTGCCTCTCTCTGGTGTCTGTGAGCACTGTCCATGTCTCTGGAATTTGCAGTGGTCCCTTCCCCCACCCCGCTCTCAAAGGCATTTTGCAGAATTTGTTCTAGATAGCAGGAAACTTCAAAAGGCTCTGGGAGGGGGATGAGAGCCGCCAGCTCCTGAAGGGCAGGGGGAGTGGATGCATGGGGGAGTTGTCTTTTATCTCTCCAGATAATGAGAGTTGGCAGAAAGCCAGGGGCTGCAAACATTTCTAAGCTAGGAAAGGACTCTAAGAGGAAGCCAGCCTCTCTCCTTCTCCTTTCGCTCTCTGCCTTTCTCGTTCCCTTGCCTGTCATTTCACCGAAGGCCATTAATAGACCCTCAGGAAGGGAAGAGAGATGTTCCAGCTTTGCCTCCTGTGGGAGTGGAGGGGCACCCAAAAGTGGTGTCCCTACTTCCTGAACTGGAATGCTATTTCAGTCCTGGCTGGCAGTTGGCTCTATATAGACATTTTGAGTAACTTGCTAAGAAGCTCAGTTTGGCTACCTCCTGTTCTCTTATCGTCATCCATGTGGTTGTCATCTTTTCCTTATCTACAGTCATGTTTGTCATTCATCTGGGGCAAGGCAAGACTACACTCTTCTTTTTTGTGTTTTTTTTTTCTTTTCTTTTTGTTATTTTTGGGGATGTGCGTGTTATAATTGAATCACACAACATGATAATTTAAGTCACTGACTTCATTTTCTCAAGGAAACCAAAACACTCAGGCTCCTTTGGTGGAGGGACATGTTAACACACATTTTCATATCCAGCCACTGGACACTCACCGAATTAAAGCTCTTAGTTCATGCCTTCAGGCTGTGCTCCTTACTTCAGGTTGTAGAGGCAGGTGTAGTTCAGTTCCTAGACTACTCTTTCTTTCTAGTCTTTCTTTCCTGTTTTGTTTAATAGATTTGTATTCAGAACTACTCAGCTGGGAGACTTGTATACCTGAAACATACAGTGCATCCTTCAGACAGTACGAGAAGAGGTTTCAGATTCTGTTGTGGGACGCAAAATATTTTTCACACCTTCCCACTTAGTGTACTGTTGAGCAGAGAGCAGTAGGCAAATCCTTGACCATTAGTTTGGTTGGCTTTGTGCAGGGTTATCTCTCTGGCAGTGCTCCTTACTAAATAGGCATGGTTGTTTTGGCCAGAGCTTGAGAAGAAAGGGAGGCGGAAATCCTCAAAGGTCGGGTGCTGGCCTGGACACCCTGCTGCTTGCTTGCTTCCTTTGGTCTTCAAGTGCTTATTTTTGTTAAAATTTTAAAGGAATCACTCCTTAGTTTAACCTTGCATTCAAACATGCCGCAGTCCTTAATATGGAGCTGTCCCTAAGGGTTTCTTTATTTTTCCGTCTGTTTTTCTATCTAGCTTTTTTCAGATTCATTAAACTATTTAAACACTTTCTGGGCCCTTAGACATAGTGTTTCAACCATAAGATGGAATGTGACACTCTTGGATCCTTTCTGAGGCTTTCCCATCAATTCTTCTTTCATAGCTTTTACCTTCTCTAGAATTTAATGGCTCTTGAAAAGTTCAGTCTTTATAGCCTAATATCCTATGTAACTTTTTATAAAATTGTATTTACTGCATTGTCTGCATAAGGGTCTTCATATATAGTTTTAACCTGCTTTTCAGTGAAGCAAAACCAGCATTTCTCTCAGTAATACAAATCATGCAGAGCTGTGCAGCAATGGCTAGTAATTTCCAGCCCTTTCCGTTGAATACTTGCCAGTTGCTTATGGGACTGAGACGGTTGGTTCTAAACTGACTGAACCTTGTCACCTCACACATTTTTTCTTTGATTCCCTTGTTAGCATCAGATGTTCCAGCTGCCACCTGCAGCTTGGAGGAGTTCCAGTGTGCATATGGACGCTGCATCTTGGACATCTACCACTGCGATGGTGATGATGACTGTGGGGACTGGTCTGATGAATCTGACTGCTGTAAGTTAGTACAGGGTGATGTCCTTGTCCAAGTTGCAAACCTAAATGGATTTTGTGTTGGCTTGAGAAGGGGTTACAGTGTAGATGGCAATCTAATTGTCCACACATAAGCTAGCTTCTTCATTATTAGGGGTGTTGCTTAACTCTGGAAAGTGAGAATAGTGATGAGGACTGTGTAGTCAGTGCACTTCTACTTACAAGAATTACAGCAATTTCCAGGAGAAATCTATTCAGGACCAAGTTCCTTAATATTGGAGGGTAAGGATGGTACTGAGGAGCTTTGGGGGTGTTACGTTGGTCTGAGTTTGCTCTTTTTGTGTTTTACCATCTCTGCAGCATCTCACCAGCCTTGTCGCTCTGGAGAGTTCATGTGCAACAGTGGCTTGTGCATTAATGCTGGCTGGAGGTGTGATGGAGACTTCGACTGTGATGACCAGTCAGATGAGAGGAACTGCAGTGAGTGCTGGGAACTGGTGGAAACATTCAGTTTCTGTGGATGCAAAAGAGTGTTTGGGACAGTTAGCTTTGGAATTGGGTCTCTTCTGATCCTTCTTGCTTACCTAACGTTCCTTTTTTGGACCCTCAGCTACGTCTATGTGCACAGCTGACCAGTTCCGCTGTAAGTCGGGACGCTGTGTCCGTCTGTCCTGGCGTTGTGATGGGGAAGATGACTGCTCTGACAACAGTGATGAGGAGAACTGTGAGAACACAGGTTTGACCTGATGCCTTGCTGCTTAATAGCTAATGTTTCCATGCTGAAGGTAATAGGTAGTGAAGTCTCTTTTGGATTGCTTCAGTGAGTTTCTGTCCTTCCCAGAGAATGGGATCTGTAGGCTATCTTTTATGCTTGCCAACTTGAGCAGGTCTGTGTGCTTAAAATAACTTAGGTGAAGGTGCTTTCTGGTCAAGTATCCTCCTATTTTGTTCCTACACTGTGAATTACCATAGAGCTCTGGGACAATTCCATTCAGTCTTGGAAACATCAGTAATGTGCCAAGTTACTGCCTTTGTCACATGGGCTGCACTAACTTACGCCTTCTAGGTAGTTCTGGATATCTTTAATGTTGCATTGTGAAATTGCTGAACAATTCTAGCAGACAGTGGAATCAAAAAGGACATTTAGTGGAAGACAAGAATAAAGCCTTTGTTTTAGAGGATTAAGGGTGTCAGCTTTTCCCTTAGGTATTTGCTCAGGAATTATGCTATCTAGTATTTGTTTCACATAGCACTATTCTTTTGTATGGTAGTGGTTATGGAGAGGAGGAGGGTTTCAACACACCCTAGTGTTATGGTAGGATTCAAGCAATGTCTAGAATCTTCTCTTTTCCTTAAAGCCATCAGGATGCCTATAGGCTTTGTTGAGGAATTGAGTGTACTGGTCCATGAATTCATTCTGGTGAGAGGAGCCCAGCTATGTGTACCAGTCCTTCTGGATCAGTGTATTCTTAGCAGTGGTTTTAGGGGTGACAAAAGGGATTTGTGAAACTGTAACTCATGTTTTGGGGCTGTTGAGGAGTGGAGAGTGGGTGTTCTACAAGGACAGCTGAGCTCAGATGACCTGGAGAGGCACACTTTGTAGTCATTTGAGACCAGCTGCTCTCGATTGGTCAGCTGTTATGAGCATCAGTGTGGTGATCCTGGAAAAAGCAATTTTTTAAAGACAAGCCGGTAACCCTGTTTCCTCATCCTGATAACAAAGATATTTAGAGGTATTGAAAGAACAATCGCCACCTAGAAGCCAAGTCAAACTTCCAGAGCCACTGAAAATCACTATCTCCACATCAAACCAAGCACAAGGTATTGTTACTGTAAGGTTAGTTGTGCAGCTCTACATTAGGTCTGTGGTGAAAGTGAAAGGTCTGTGGTGAAAATTAAACTGGGTTTTCCAAGCAGGATGGGCACTGGCTCATCTAAGTGACATAGTGTGGTGTCCCAGTGTCTGTAACAAGAGTTAAAATCCTCTTGGTTTTCGTGCAGAGTTATATTTTTATTGGCCGTAGAGAAGATTCCTAAAATACTAGGCGATCAGCTGGTGTAAGGAACTTTATGTTCACTATGACAAATGAAGTCCAAGTTTCAGAATCCTTCTTATAAAGTATTCCTGTGCTCTGAAAAGTGAATCTGCGTGTGGTTTGGTTTTATGTTCCCACTTGGTGTGTCTGTAGTTCTTAACTGTACTTGTTAATCTCACAACTGCCCTTTTCCACACTGTTTACAGGCAGTCTGCCAATCTGATTGTTTCTCTACTGGTAACTGTATTGTCCTGTTATTTGTTTAAGATTATCAGAGGGTGATGATTTAGGGACTGCTAATCAAGTCACCTTAAGAGGTACAAGAAGTAAGAGGCCACAGGACAGTGCACTTACTGCTGAGGAAACAATCAGATTGGCAAAGTCCCTACAAACAGTATTACTTTGCTTACAAGAATTCTGTACAGTCTCCTTGCCAACAGCAGAAGTTGAAGCGTGTAGGTCATGTGAAATCCTGTTGCCTGAGCTCAGATTTCAGGGATGCATGTAAATCTCATTCCAAGTGCATCAAAGTGCAGTTAGGGCTAGACAAGATGTTCCTTCCTAGGCAGGCTTAAGATCCATAGCCATGCTGGTGTGACAGATCAGATTATTAAAGTGAGGAACTGACTCTTCCTTTGCACATGCTGAGTAGGGCTGTGGATTCTGGTACCAAAGGGAGCCAGGACCTTCCAGTCATTCTAAGAAAAATTTGTTAGATGAACTTCACAGTAAAGCAACAGTGGACTCAGATTGGAGGAGAGTTTGCAAACCTCCAAATCAGCATAAAAATATGCGGAGCAGTAAGGAGTGCTAGATGAGCTGAACTCAAGAAAAGAGGAAGTCATGGATTTGTGCTCATTTGTAAAGTTTGTGACAAATTTTAGAAAATGTTCTGTGTTCTTTTCTTCACCATGATTATTGTTCCATCAGTAAGTTGTGGTGTGCTACTTTTCCCTTCTTCTACTGCAGGCACCCCTCAGTGTGCCCCAGACCAGTTCCTGTGTGAGAATGGGCGTTGTATTGGCCAGAGGAAGCTGTGCAATGGAGCAAATGATTGTGGAGATGGCAGTGATGAGAGCCCACATCAGAACTGCCGTAAGTCCTCCCAAGTTCAGCCTTAACCATAAATTGAGGCCCAGTAATGTGTGGGAATCTATCTGTTGTTACTGAAGCAAATGTGTAGGAAAGAAAGCCTGAGCTGTGATAATGGGAGAGAGTTAAAGATTAAAGAAAAAAACCTTGGTTTTGCCAATTAAAGACTGCACACGAGGAATAATGGGGAGAAGATTATGATCTCGGGTATCATCATTTGTCTGCAGAGACACTGAATCCTAAAAACAGGTTAATCCGAGCTCTGTTGTCCTGTTGAATTGTGGCCTGCAGAGGAGAGCTCTGACTGCAAAGAGGAAGCTTCCAGCAGAGCTTGTGTCCTCCCCCTCTTGTTCAGTCTGCTTTGAAGGGCAACTGCTGCCTAACAGCTGAAGGCAAGAGCAGCTGCCTTGTGGTTTCAGCTCAGTTATCTTCACATGTTTCTTCCGCAGGTCCGCGAACAGGAGAGGAGAACTGCAATGTCAACAATGGTGGCTGTGCTCAGAAGTGCCAGATGGTCCGAGGGATGGTGCAGTGCACTTGCCACACAGGTTACAGGCTCCTGGAAGATGGCCGATCATGCCAAGGTGGGTTTTTGGAGCTGTAGCCTCCTCCCTGCTGCTTTGGTACAGTTGAAGTTGGTGGCTATGATAGGGTGAAAATCAGGGTATGAAAGCAGATGCAATCTCTCAGTGAGATTGTCGGGTTTGTTGATGATCTATCTAACAGTAACTTTCTCTGTTACATGCAGATGTGAATGAGTGTGCTGAGGAAGGCTACTGCAGCCAGGGCTGTACCAACAGTGAAGGTGGCTTCCAGTGCTGGTGTGAGCAAGGCTATGAGCTGCGACCTGACAAACGTAGCTGCAAAGCTCTAGGTAAAGGGGAGTTCAACCTAACGGCAACAACTGGTGTTCGTCTGTTGCTCCAGTTCTCATAATTATGTCCCTAGTTCTTCACTGGCAGCTTTGTGCTGTTCACCAAATGAACCTGTGAAGGAGGGGAAGTGCCTGGATTTGTATTCAATATGCCCATGTTGATAAATTCTTGTGAAAATTTTGTGTGATTTTGACCATGAAGAGAGGTACTACACTGTTCCTTGCCAAGAAGACAGCGCTTGCCTTCTCTTCCTAGTCCTTTGTCATTCCTTGTGACTCAGAACCTGAGACAAAATGAGCTTTCCGTCTCTGTTCAGGACGTGGTTTAGCTTTTCCAGTGACTGAGGATGTATCATACCTCGTTGTGGTTTGTCTCTTGATGCTGGTCACCAATCCTGAATGCTGTGAATGGCTGCTGTATGGCTATCTGCTAGGTTTTTTTAAGGATGTGTTGTTACAGACCGGTTTAACCCAGAAAAGCCAAGAATGCTAAGAGTCTAGGTATAAACTGGAAATAACATATAAGATTCTAAAATGTCCCCAAATGAGACTAAAATCAAACGAGATTAGATGTTGTTGCCAAAAAAATTGGTGTATTTTATTTAATAGTAAAAGAGGCAGAGAGAAAGGAAAGAGAAAAGAAAGAAAGAAAGAAAGAAAGAAAGAAAGAAAGAAAGAAAGGTGCGTGGGGGGATTGGGGGAGACAGGAAAAGGTGACCAGGGTTAGATGGCAGCATATCACCCATCTGAGGCTCCTGATGGTCTGTTGCTCTCCTCCATCTGATCTTCTGGTGGTGCTGAAGGTCCCCTGTTGGTGCCATGTCCATGCCGCCACGCCATGCCAGGCTGCCGGGCCGGGCCAGGCCACGCCGGGCCGCCCTGGGCCGCCGGGNCGAGCAGCTGATAGCTCGGGCTACAGTGTCCCACCTAGGGAGGTGTTAAGTTGTGTGTCCTTTGAAAGTCCCTTGGCTCTGTGTTGTTATCTTATCTCCATCATCGGGCAGTTGGGTGCCTCTGTCCACCACGAAGGGTGTGGTGTGGTGCTTCTCTTTGCAGCTTTTTTTAACACAGTTCCAAAAAGCAGGGAAAAGGTTTAACTCATAAAACTATAATATTTCAGTCTCTGACATGTGTATACACTTCTTTAACTTTATTCCTCCTCTAAAGTAGGAGCTGAGGGATTAGAAATTCTACTTAAAGACTTTAGATTTCATTAGAAATTCCCCTAGTGAAATCTATTAAGAATGTTGATATTTTGTTGGTTTGCTTTTTTTTTTTTTTTGCAGTGAAGGTACCTGCTGAGTTTATATCTGGCTGAGGCATATTTCAGCTGTGCCTTGTCTGTGGTGTAGTACGGCATGTGTGTTATCATGGCTAGGAAACAGACATAGGAAAAAGGAACTATAGTCCAGCTGCCAAGTGGCTGTCTAGTGATACGGTTTCAGAGGCTGAGGTGAGGTAGGCTTAGGTGGCACCTGGAATGATCTCTTCTTGCAGAAGGTTTAAAACTGCTCATCTTTGAGTTAGGACTGTATATAGAGGATGTAAAAAGAGCTCTCTGAAGTGTTTTGCACTTGGGGGTTGATTTCTGCTGCCAGTACTGCAAAACTGTGTTCTGGGACTTGGTGCAGGGGGATGGTCCAGTGTGTCCAGTCAAATGCTGTCAAATACTCTAATGCTGTCTTCCTATATATTGTTAGGGCCAGAGCCAGTGCTGCTCTTCGCCAATCGAATTGATATCCGACAAGTGTTGCCTCATCGCTCAGAGTATACGCTGCTCCTGAACAACCTGGAAAATGCCATTGCCCTTGACTTCCACCACAGCAAGGAGCTGGTGTTCTGGTCTGATGTCACGCTCGATCGCATCATGAGGGCCAATCTGAATGGTAGCAATGTGGAAGAGGTGGTTTCCACAGGGCTGGAGAGCCCAGGTGCGTCATCACAAAAAAGGCAACAGCCTAGGGGTTGGTGAGGGGAGAAAAGTGGGGACCCAGCATTCAGAATGAATTGCATCTCCCTGAGCAAGGGTATGGGTTGGATGGAATGAGTGTGAGGTGAATGTCCCCTTGAGTTAATCTTGACTGGCAGGAGAAGAAACTAGACCTCTTCTAAGGTGGACAGGGAAAGGGAATATTTTTCTGTGCAGATCCGTGGTTTCATTCTGCGCTTAATTCTCTCTTGGACATAGGTGGACTTGCTATTGATTGGATCCATGACAAATTATACTGGACGGACTCTGGGACATCTCGAATTGAAGTAGCAAACTTGGATGGCACACACAGGAAAGTGCTTTTGTGGCAGAACCTGGAGAAGCCCCGAGCAATTGCCCTGCATCCTATGGAGGGGTGAGTGAAAACATGGGAAACCAGGGGGAAACCCAGTGATCCCTCCATGTACATGCTTCTTGTTGAACATTGAAAAACCTCATTCTAGGTCACAAAAGTTACCTCTGGGCTCAAGACTTCAGTTGGCTCTGACAGTTTAGGGAACCCGGCAATGCTGGGACCCTTCAAAGCCTTAATCCTGCTCAGGACCCTTCAGCTTTCACCAGGCTGGATGTTACTTTTCACTTCTTCCATGGCTGTGACCCAGTCTCATGCTCGAGGTCACAGGACTGATACTGTTTTGCCCTGATAGGGAGTGATGTTGGGTGCAGGATGTGGGCCGTAAGTTTTCTAGCTGTTTCTCCCTGCCTCCTCCAGTACTATCTACTGGACTGACTGGGGCAACACTCCCCGCATTGAGTATTCCAACATGGATGGCTCTAATCGACGCATCATTGCGGATACACGCCTCTTCTGGCCCAACGGACTGACCATTGACTATGCAGGACATCGAATGTACTGGGTGGATGCCAAACATCATGTCATTGAGAGGGCTGACCTTGATGGACGCAATAGGAAGGCTGTTATTAGCCAAGGTGAGTAACTGGCTTTCTCCAGGGAGTGCTTTCTGCAAGACCACAGAGTAGCCCAGTGCTGATCTGAGTTTGACGCGCACTGGCTCTTGCTTCTGTGCTTGTCTCCTTTCACTATGGAATGAATTCTGGCACCACTGAGGGTTGGGGTTTGCTATCCAATCGTCACTGGCTGCATCAAAAGCAGCATGGCCAGCAGGTTGAGGGAGGTGATTTTGCTCTTGTGAGATTCCACCTGAAGTGCTGCATCCATCTCTTGGGCTCCCAACATGAGAAGGACATGGCTCTATTGGAGGAAGTCCAGAGGAGGGCCATGAAGTTGATAAGAGGACTGGTGCACTCCCCTACAGAGACAGGCTGGAAAGAAAACTGTTCAGCTTGGAGCAGAGGAGGTTGTGTGGAGACCTCATTGCAACTTTGCAGTATCTGAAGAGAGCCTACCAGGAAGCAGGAGAGGGATTCTTCATCTGTAACTGTAGTGCTAGGACAAGGAATACTGGATACAAATAAAAAGAGAGGAAATTCAGGTTCGATATTAGGAAAAAAAATGTTTGCTGTGAAGGTGGTGAGGTTTTGGAACAGGTTGTCCAGGGAGATTGTGAATGCCCCAACTCTGTTCAAAGCCAGGTTGGATAAGGCCTTGAGCAAGTCGGTCTAGTGCCTAAGGTGGGAGGCTTGGGACTAGATGATCTTTAAGGTCCATTCCAGCCCCTTAACATTCTGTCCGTGATTATAGGACAGCAGAGTGGAATTGTCTGTTAAATTAGTGTGTTTTAGCAGGTTGACTGTGATGAAGCTTAAGAGGCTAAGAGAAAGAGCATTCCCTTGTCTCCCTGCTAGCCCAAGTCATATTAGACCTGATTATATTCCTGTATTGGATGTCTGTTACAGGGCTCCCACACCCATTTGCTATCACTGTGTTTGAGGACAGTCTGTACTGGACAGACTGGCACACCAAGAGCATCAACAGTGCCAACAAATTCACAGGCAAGAACCAGGAGATCATCCGCAACAAACTCCACTTCCCCATGGACATTCACACGCTGCATCCTCAGCGTCAGCCAGCAGGTAACTGCAGAGCAGGTAGAGACTCATTTGAGCCAGTAGAAGACCTGTAGCCACCCAGTCCCTGTAAGGCCGGGAGATGACAGCCTGAACCCGGCATTTGGACACCTCCCCGCCTGTGCCCGGGGCTGTGGCAGAACTTGCTCCACCGCCCTCGCGCTGAGGTCGCAGGGCCCGGTACCTCGGAGTTGGGTGTTACCGCAGCTCCCCCTGCTGACACCGGGGCTGGAGGCCTTTCAGTAGGAAACACATGGGGCTTGTTTATGCAAGAAGTGTTTGGGGATGGGGGAAAAATCCTAAGTGGACGTCATAATAACTGACACCTCCCTTATTCCTCTTCAATTGCCATTATCTGCTCTAGAAGTGGATTGAGTTAAATGTTCATTTTAAAATTGAGCCATAAAAATGGAATTAGTGCTTTAGTTTATATATTTCTTTATTTTCCAGTAGCTTCTGGGTAAGGAAGTTATATCCATGTGGTCATGACACCTCAGCTAGTGTATTTTTCTCCTTTCTTTACTCTTTGCTTTATGTGTGGTTGCTTTTGTGTTTGGCTACTTGAGCAGGGAGAAACCGTTGTGGGGACAACAACGGAGGCTGCACTCACCTGTGCCTGCCGAGCAGCAAGGATTACACCTGTGCCTGCCCCACGGGCTTCCGCAAGACCAGCAGCCATGCCTGCGCCCAGAGTAAGTGAGGTGGGACCACACGCTCAGATGTTCAGTGGGTGGCAGGGGGTTGGCAGTGGGAGTAAGCATCAGCAGCCTTTGCTTCCAAGGAAATATAGCTGGATTAGAAGTATTAAGGGTTCTGCCAGAGGATGCTTCACATTTTTGATGCATTCCCCTGTTGTGTATTCTCACTGCCCTCACTAGGCTTCATGAGTGGGGGATACAGACAAATTCCACCCCTGGTCCTTATTTCAGGGCTGCTATTGGTGCCATGCTACCCTTCACAGCTGATTTTCTCCCTGAAATTCCCATAATGGCTGTGTCAGTGATGAACAAAATATTCAGTCCTCATCATTGCCACATTTCTCCTAGTTTGCAACCATGTGAAAGAATTAGACTGTCTCCCAAATTCTCAAGAGCTATTTTTAAATAGCTATTTGATTTGGAGGTGTGTCTATGCCGTCCTTTGAAGAATATGGTTGGCCTTGTTCCCTCAGCATAGGTTACACCCCAGGAGAGAGCTCACAACCACTCTGACCCCCCCTTGCCCATCCTCTCCCAGTGATATTTTTCTTCCAGTAAAAAAAAAAAGACCAAAGACTTGGCAGTGAGAGATGATATAGGTGGTTAAGGTTGTGATTATAGCAGAGAATTGTCTGTCTGTCACTGTATTGTTGAACTTAGAGAAATTAAAAGAAGACCTTTCGACCTTTGATCAGGTCTTGACAAGTTCCTGCTTTTTGCCCGAAGGATGGACATCCGTCGGATCAGCTTTGACACAGATGACCTGTCAGATGATGTCATCCCCCTTGCTGATGTTCGCAGTGCTGTGGCTCTAGACTGGGACTCAAAGGATGACTATGTCTACTGGACAGATGTTAGCACTGACTCAATCAGCCGAGCAAAATGGGATGGATCAAACCAGGAGGTACAGTGTTCACTATGTGTGGAGGTCATCTGGCCAGGAGACTCCTTGAGCATCAGCTTTGAAGCCACTGGGATACACTGGCCTTCTAAGACGCTGCAGTTCAAGGTGGATCTTCTGTTTGTTTGCCTAGTTCTGGCAAACTAATGGGATCACTGGACACTTCATAAACAAGTTGGGTGTATGGAAAACCTTGAATGGAGACATGAAGCACGGGGATTTGTGGACTGTGGTCAATTCCTTTGCTGTAGCCCTAAAATCTGAAAGGAAGAAGTATTAAATCCTTTGTTATGTTCTACACTTGGAACAAGAGTCATGCTCTTTGGGAATGCTTTTTGCACACGCTCCTAGGTTGATGGTACTATAAATGAGGCAAACAGTGGGTACTATAAATGAGGCAAACGGTGTTCAAAGGTTGGATTTGGAGTTTGAACAGGCACAAAAAATAGGTGTTTCTCGAAATAAAAGCCTTATTTGGACTTTTAAGTCCTTAATGCCCTCTCTTGTGCGGCATTGCTCTGCTCAGGCTTTTGCCTTTTGGAAGTTAATGTTGTTTGTGATTGCATTGGGCAAGTGCTTTCTCCCTAAGGTCTAATTTCACTAAGGTTTTTTCTTTTTGTTTTCATTTAGGTTGTGGTGGACACTAGCCTGGAAAGTCCAGCTGGACTGGCAATTGACTGGGTCACCAACAAACTCTACTGGACTGATGCAGGTACTGGGATCCTCTGCTTTACATAGACTTCTTTCTTATTAGTCGTGAAAACTGAAAATCCACTGGGTAGTTCTGTCTGCCTCATTCCAAATTTGTCTGTTTCTGTGTAGCAAAAAGATGGAGTTTCATGTCGTGTGCTTCTAAACAAGTGTGAATTGAGGCACAACCCGTAGTTTAATTCTCTGCAGTACCCCAGTACTAATTCTGTAAAAATTCATCACTGTTGTTTTGCTGCAGAGCTTGCGACTCTGTGTGTTTATGTATCTTCCAGCAGTGTATCTTGGGGTGCAGCAGGTAATATTTGGAGGATGTTCCCTGCTGGAGACTCATAGTTGAGAGAAATGTAAGGAAGATTATTCTTTTCTAGCTGTTCTCTCATGGCTTGGGGGCTTAGGCAAGAGGTGATTTATATTCATACGGGACTCCACATCAGTGACTGCCACAGAGGTGACTTGAGAGGATGGAAAGTGACACTTTAGGCCCCACTTCTTACCTATCTTCCAGCTAAGAGCAGTGATAGATATAGGGGAAGAATGCATTGTTGTGTGGAGTTTTTTTACCTTAGCTCTTGCAATTCCAATTTGATATCTGTCATTTTTCCTCTCTTGATTTTTGTAGGAACAGATCGAATAGAGGTCTCCAACACAGATGGGACCATGAGAACTGTTCTAATCTGGGAGAATCTAGACAGACCTAGAGATATTGTGGTGGACCCTGTTGGAGGGTAAGAGATTCTTTCTTCTGGGATGACATAACAATTCTTGCATGTCTAAAGATATTCTGGTTCTTTGGATTTGTACAATTTTGTTTCTCATTGATGCCATTGTTCTACAACCTGCTAACAACTGAAACTAGAGACATGATTTTAGATGCTAATGGGACAAGATAAGCAGAGGTAATTGCCTGTTGTGCTGTGGAGCTTGCAGGGGCTGGCTGGTGTTTTCATTTGTTATCCTGGGGAAGTAATAACTAAAGATATGGTACAAAAAATACTGAGAATGGGGCAATCTAGATTTTTTGTTTTCTGTTTCTGTTTTACATGTATGTTGAGTTTGTATTCAAGCTCTCTGCTTATCAACTGGAGTTTCAGTCAGAAGGGTGTCCTCAGACCTTGTGGACATGGGGATAGGGTAGATAGGAAAAAGCTTGCCAGACGTTGCTTTAGAAGCGTTGAATGTCTTGAATGAAAGTGTGCTATTCTTTCCTTGAGTGGATTACTGGAAGACAAATGCAGCAAGAGTGTCAAGGGCTAGTGGTGTAGATTGGTAAATAATCAGTTAATTTTTAGACCTTGACCTATTTTCTTGAACTTTTTCCTACACACTGTAATTAGGCCAGCCCATGGGCAGTAGAAGATATATAAATTTGAGTATGGTCTTGGGTACATTACAAAAACCCAAGGCTGGACATGAGTACAGTAATAGTCTAATGCTTCTTCCTGCTAGGGCCTGAAGGCACCAAGGCTTCCTTGCTTCTCTGTAACACTGCTTGGCTGTAGTGGCAGTGAAGAAGTGTGAGCATTCACTCCTGTCTGGGCTTCTTCTCAGGTACATGTACTGGACTGACTGGGGAGCTAACCCAAAAATTGAACGTGCTGGGATGGATGCCTCAAACCGCTTGGTGATCATTTCCTCCAACCTGACATGGCCCAATGGCTTGGCCATTGACTACGAGTCACAGCGCTTGTACTGGGCAGACGCAGGCATGAAGACCATTGAGTATGCCAGTCTGGATGGAAGCCACAGGAAGGTAAGGAAGCCGTCTTTGAGGAGGAGGTCTGGGAGCCTGAACACAAAGTGCTGATGGCTCCTGCCTCTTTTTCCAATGGAAAGGAAAATTTACAAATCAAAGTGCACAGCTACTTTCACTGGGAGAAAAGAGCTCCCTTTCAGTTTCAAACTCCGTGTGTGGGTAGTTTGAGGGCTAAGGTTGCCTCATCACTCTCCTTTTTGGTGTGATTGTTATGAAGTTGAGAGGGAGCAAAGGGAAGCCTCTTCCCCTTAGAGACTTCACAGTCACATATATTAATATATATATATTAGTAAATATAAATATTATATGTTTTAAAGTATTCTAATATATATAATACAATATTTTTCTTGGGG